>BJCM01070123.1:6877-49210 GCA_018326385.1 Flaveria bidentis
TCAAAGAACCTATCAGAGTCTTTGTAAGGGAATATGTTGTGGGGTTAATTTATGCATGGTAGAGGACAAATGGTGGTTACTACTATAATATATTCATCAAATCAGATGTATAGCATCATATTCCATGAAAATTAGAAATTATAATTCTTTGCCTATTTCTACAGGGAGCAACCATAGTAGATCAGATTGTTAGCATTACTCCTGCAGAAAATTATGTGCCAAAACCTGAGTTGCGGGTATAGTTATTACTGGGCAGATAAACATATTTGATTATTTTCTTTTATTGTGTTTTAACTTATGTTGTGCTGTCACCTCATGCAGCAAGTTCATGAAGTAGAAAATGCTGTAAGCATGGCTCCAGAAAACTCTTTACCATCTCCAGCAGAGGTAATAGCTTTTACACAGGACGTTAGCTAATTTCCTAACTTACAATCTTTCATGACATTTTTCTTATACAAATGAATGAATGATAGTACATTAACATAGGCTCCTGAAAATGTGCTATAACAGTCCAACAGTAGTTCTCCTCGTAGTGGAAACGTGTACATGAGTAAAGCACAAGATGTCGTTACAAGTGTTCTGGCAAAAGGTTCAGCAATCAGGAAAGATGCCATGAATAAAGCTAAAGCGTTTGATGAGAAACATCAATTAAGAGCCAATGCATCCGCTAGGGTGAATTCTTTTGACAAAAGAGTAAGGCTTTCAGAAAAATTTAATGTTGGGGTCTCAGTTGTAAATGAAAAGGTGAAATCTGTGGATCAAAAGCTTCAAGTTTCAGACAAAACAATGGCTGCACTAATGGCAGCCGAGAGGAAACTTAACGACACAGGATCAGCTGTCAAATCAAGCAGGTTTGGGCTTCTTCACTTTCTTATAATCAAAGTTACATGTTCAATTAACACCTCCTTATCTCTTAAGTTTGAGCATCGTTATCATCACTAATAAATGATGATGTTGTACTCTGGGTATTTAACAAACTTAGTTAACATCGCCTATTTCTCTTAAACTATGTTTAGGTATGTAACTGCTGGAGCAGCTTGGCTGAATGGAGCTTTTGGTAAAGTCGCAAAGGCTGGGCAAGTTGCAGGAACAAAAACCAGACAAAAATGGAATTTGGCCGTCTCAAATTTAACTGCAAAGGTATATGCTTTTTTTCGAAAGACGGGGCAGCTAATAGAAACCTGACACCATTATAGGCCCGACTGTATGCTTTGGTGATTATATCGTTTAGATTCCAAAAAAAAACTGAATTAATAAACTTATGCCATCTTTTATTAGCTAGATAACTAACAGAATAGATTATGTGTTCACTATTGAAATTTCACAAACTTGTTAAGAACAATTTTCCATAAGAATAATCGGGTCTGTTAGTAAATTGACAACTAAACTTAGAGAACTCTATGAAGAATATGCTCACCAATACATATATATGGTGCCTGATTATATTCTTGACTTCGTTTTGCGATGTCCTCTTAACTCAATTAGCAAATAATATTGTGTTTGCAGGATTCACCGATTGCTGCATAAGCAGAGTTATAGATTGCCACATTCTTGTTGATCCTCATATGGGGCTCTCAATCATCAAAATGATTATTGAGATCTACAGTTAGTCATTCTCGATTTGGAAGCTTGGTGCGTAAAATTGGATATATCTACTCATGTTTTTAGTGTGTTTATGGGCAGTTTTGTGATTCATTTATTAGTTAATTGAGGCTGTAATGTGCCTGTAATTTTCAAGTGTGCAACTGCAAAGACGACGTAAGTATGATGTGAAATCCTATTGAAATTTATAAATTAACCTGTATATTGGGCCTGGTCTGATAATTTAGAAGCCTATCTCAGCTCGACCCATTAATCCATAACTAGATTACTAGCATTAGCTGGTACCTATATTGGGCCTGGTCTAATGAATCCGACACATCACAACTTGGCCCGTTATTTGTTGGAACTGGATATCTAAACTGGATATCTAGACGGCTAGTCGCCTAGACATGGTACATCGGTGATCGGTACAATTTATTACCAATAATCTGAAATGTGTTTAAGGGTTGTTTGTTAATTTTAAAATGATTAAGTGCTGAACCAATAAGATGTTTGAATCATTAATTACTGAATCATTAAGCGATCTGAATCATTAATAGCTTAGTATATCGTTTAATTATTCAAGGACAAATGTCTGATTAATTCAGATAAGAGATTTTAACTATTTAGCATTAGACCTTTTAATCATTTAACATTAGTATAATGCTTGACCATTTAAAGACAAATGTTTGAATCATTTAGACATTTGCTTGCGAAATAAAAAGTCTAAATCATTAAGTGATTAATCATTCAAATATCTAAACCATTTAAAAGCTGATTCAGATATTGTCAAACAGCTCTTACGTCTTGTAGGAAAATAAGTTTTTTAAGAGTAAATTTTAAATGGTGTGTTCGTTTTTTAAATTTTGTAAAATTGATAACTTATACATTTTATGATACTTCTTTAAACCTATGTTGTTAAAGGCTCAAAATATTCACAGTGAATTTCTTATTTTTATCTATATAATTAACTAAATATCATCATATTTTCTCTCTAATTTTCTATTAAATAATACTTTTTATATCTTTATCATTACCTTTTTTCTCATTCACTCACACCTACTTTCAAAAATATTACAAAACTTATAGGGATTATACAGTAATTCTTTAAATATACAAATCAACAATTACATTTTCTCTCTTATTCCTTCACAACCACTCAAAACCATTTTATATAATATACCAAACACACTCACATATTTTTAGGGATTCTACTGTGAATGCTCTCATAGTTTTATCATGTTTACCAGGTCAGAGACGACATGATTAACCCGTAACAAGCATGAAAACAACCTGTTTAACTATTTTATCTCAAGATTTATAAATTCTATTATATGTTTAACTATGTTCGTTTTAATTACTTTTAACAAAGTGAAATTTTTCATAATGTATTTTTTAGTAGACATGTTCATTAGTGTTATGAACATGTCAGTAATTGCCATCTCTTGCCGCAACCTTACCATCTGGGCATCCATCAAGTCGCTCATGCAAACGCTTTGGTCAAATTTTCTCTAGGATTGGTTTGAGTCATATAAAAATGGCTTGAAACATATCTAGACCAAGCTAAAACATGTTTAAAAACATAAAACTAATATATGTATATCGCTTGTCTTACTTAAAAAGATATTTTTTCAATCATCTCGCACCAAATCTTAATACCGCCCTTAGGCCGTTGATTTTATCCAAACCCAATTAACCAACCAACCTGATCTCACCCGTAGTCGGAGAAACCCGACTCGAACAACCCGAAAACCAAATCTTATTTGGGTTGGGTTTCGAATAGTCTTTATAATCTCAAAAACCCGAATTGATTAACCGAAATCCGATCAACACCCATTATAATTAAGTAAATTGTTTGTATACACTTGTTTAGATTGTCCCAATTGAGCAGATTGTTTGTATACAATTATATGTCTAAGCACATTTTTATTATTATTAGAAGTAAACACATTTACCTCCACTAATTTTATAAGATCTTAAAATAAAATTCATTAAAATCTGCTAAACTAAATCTGTTGGTTAATACCCAAAACCCGACCCGAACAATTCCTGACCTGAACAACCCGAGCCTGATAAAACCAATTGTGATTAGGCCGAGTTTCGGTACATTTTCAACAATAAAAATTCGAATAATACGAACCGATTAACCCGAATCTCAATTAAATAACTCGATCTAACACCCCCAAGTCGCACTTAATGTTCTTGAGTGCTCCTAATGTCTTTAGCTATTTTATCTTCATACGACCAAACAAAAATACCATCACCACAATATTCATCACCTAATTCCGTTTTCCATTTTAAAACCACATCCAAACACTCAACATCCAAAGTTGAAATTTAAGAGGTGTTGAATGAACACCCCATCCACGTGGCATATCAAGAGATCGAATTTACGTGGGCGTACATATATCGAGACCCACCGACCGCTGATGGTTGCGTATCATCGACAAAACCTAAACAGTAAATAGTCTCGTTCGTTGTTTGTTTTTTCGTCCATTCAACGAAACGATCTCCTCCTTGATGTGAAATTCCATAATCACCCTTTTCCCCTTCTCTCCTCTGCGCATTTGGGGATATTCTCCAACCTGATCCCATATCTTCCATCTGCAAATACATCTATAATTTCTCCAAAATCATACGCATTCGGAATCAGAGGAGGGAGAAAGAGAGAGAGAGAGAGAGAGAAAGTGCATCAATTGGAGTTGGGGTTTCATTGTTCTTGATTCTTGAATCGAATTCGCACTTGATTGTAAGGTAATTGTTATTTGATGTTATGTTCTCTCTTTATCTACAATGGGTTTCGCTTTTGATCTCTTGATTTGGGTGAATCTTGAATTAGGGTTTGTTCTGGTATATGTCATTATGTAGAAATTTGTTTTCTTTTGTTTTCGAAATTGATCGCGAATGTTCAAACTGCTTGCTGGTTGGTTTAATTTGAGTTATTGTCTCGTGTTTCTACTTTGTTCATCTAGATCTTTGTTGGGTTCTGAGTTTTTGAGGGAAAAGATGCTTTTCTTCACGTAGGTTTGAGTAATTTTGACTTTTATAAAAAAAAGTAAATTCTTTCTGTTGTTTAGATGTGTACATCAACACTTGAAACGTCAACGTACATACATTGTAATTTAGCGATCGGTACGTTTCAATATGGTGTTGGGTCGATCTCTTTATTACATCATTTTTATTTTTATTACAAAGCTTAATTTGATTTGAGCATATAGGGTCTGAGTTAAGTGCTTAGGGGAAATTGTGATTGCAGCAATTGTGTATAAACTCTTTTGAGTTATGCTCTTTTGAGGGTCTAGCGTTATGATTATTATTTCTACAACTGCTGCATTGCATCTGCATGTCATCTAAGGCTATCTAGTATGAAAATCTTAAATCAAGCAAATATTTTGTCTGATGTCATGGTCTTTTCACTGGTACATGACTACATGTATTGGTAAGTAGAAATTAGAGATTCTATTGAACTAACACAGTAACACTGAAATATATGCATTGTGGGTTCGTCATGCTTTCGTTCTAGAAAATCAGCCAAACAATGAGATATTACTTGTTTGTTGTATAATATAAATCATGTTTAGTTGTTTGAATTCTGATTCATTTTCTTACTGGTAGGTGGTTCATCATGGGAGGTGTTGCCTACTAACTTCTGAGTTGCTGAATTCTTCAGAATATGTGATGGGCCATTTGTGATTAGTTGGTCTGCATTTACAATAATTATGCTGTTGTAACAGTCACATGGCATTTTGCAGTTCGATATGTACCAAGCCTTAATCTCTTCAATTATTGAAGTTAGTGCTACTTAACAAGCATATTAGTAGATTAGTTAGCAGTAGTTGTTCGAAAAGGGTTCGTGGATAGGGATGGAGCACATTAATTTTCTTCACAGCCAAAGACAAAACCACCAAACCGCGGGTCGTAAACACTCAACAGGTGGATCGTCCAAAGATCTATGGCTAGCTGTGCAAAGTGGATGTGTCGTTGATGTAGATTCAGCCTTGGCTTTACTGAAGAAAAATGGAGGGAATATTAATTCAAGAAATGCTTTTGGCCTTACTGCTCTTCATATTGCCACATGGAGAAATCACATACCAATTATTAAACGACTATTAGCAGCTGGTGCAGACCCTAATGCTAGGGTGTGTCTTCTTTCTAATCTTATAGATATCTGACAACTATACGTTTAATTTTATGTAGTTTAACATGGTATCACGTAAAAGGTTACATAGCTTGGTCTGATCTATGTTTGGACTTTTGGGCAACCATATTTGTTTCACTCATAAAATCAATACTAGTTTAAAACTAATTGATTTGAAACTTCTGAAGATTTTGATTAGCATGATTTGCACGTGTTACTGTGTCAAAATGATGATGTAACAGAAGACAATGTCGGTGTTTAACCGTTAGTCCTTTACCATATTCACCACTTTTTTTTTAAATTTTTATAATGATGTGACCAGAAAATGGTTACCAGCTAACAACCCTGATGATTACCTTACTAAAAAAAGATTCTTAAAGGTTGGTTGGTTACGTGATTACCTTTTTTCAAGTGAAACTAAAGATGGTTACCCAAAATGGATATCAGGCATTCAGGCTAAATCCTTAAAGTTCTGAACTTTTTCATTAAATCTCTTTTGTCTGACCATGTTGACGTCTCCTCTAGTTTGAAAATATTGACGGTGTTACCAGTAAAAATCAGTTATCTGCTGACTAGGCTGAAAGATTATCTTGTATGATAACATTTGGAAATTAATTACCTTTCTGTGGTTGAAAACAGTCTGTATTACCCTTTTATGCATAACCCTGGTTTACTTAAATAGAAGGTTAAAGATTTCGCATATTTAATTATCCAGGATGGGGAATCTGGATGGAGTAGCCTTCACCGGTCCCTACATTTTGGTCATTTAGCTGTTGCTAGTGTTCTTCTTAAATCTGAAGCTTCTGTTACGATAGAGGACTCTAAGTCAAGGACTCCTGTAGATCTCCTATCTGGGCCTGTTTTACAGGCTAATGGCAATGGAAATGGTTCAGGTACTTTTAACAAACACGCATTGTAATCTCCATTGACAGAAATGCGCTGAATATGTAATTTTTCTCTGTCTTTTCAGTGGTGACAGAGTTGTACAGTTGGGGAAGTGGTGTTAATTACCAATTAGGGACTGGAAATGCTCACATTCAAAAGTTGCCTTGCAAGGTTGATTCACTTCATGGATCTTTTATCAAGTCGATATCTTCAGCTAAGTTTCATAGTGTAGCCGTTAGTGCTAATGGTGAGGTTTACACTTGGGGATTTGGGCGTGGAGGTCGCCTTGGCCACCCTGATTTTGATATCCATAGGTAAAATCTTGTGTTATCTTTTATTATACAAGTTTTGACAAGGATAAGACAGTCAGTTGTATGGGATATCTAGACGTGCAATCTGGAAGTGATTATGTGATATTAATGATCCGAGTCAGATAACTATTTATAATAAATTGACGGTAGATAATAGTGTTTGTATGTATTTCTTATTTTGTAAGTTGTAATGATCAGATGTTTAAATGTTTGGTAAATCTGATTGTTCAAGAAGTTCATAGATGAAATGTGATTTTTGTGGGAAAAAGTAACAACTTACACTAATCAGTTTGTTGCAGCTGATACAAAACTTGGTATCCAAATCTGATTATTTGCAGATAAACAGAAGCATAATTTGTTTATCCAAACATTGAAAATTGATTATTGCTCAATTATCAGTTCCAAAGAGCAAATCCAAACGCCATACTTAATTGAAAATTGAGCCACTGAATGTATAAAAATTAAAAATAGGTGAATAATATAAATAAGTAGAATCAGTTTTTATATAAATTTTTGGTTAACTTTTTGCAGTGGTCAGGCTGCGGTCATAACTCCCAGACAGGTAACATCAGGGTTAGGGGCTCGCCGGGTCAAGGCAATTGCAGCTGCTAAACATCATACGGTTGCAGCCACCGATGGTGGTGATGTCTTTACTTGGGGTTCCAACCGAGGTAATTAATTACCATGAATAGTTCCTATTTGTTTTAATTAAAGAATATACTCAATAGTTCTAATACCATGATAATTTCAGAGGGTCAACTGGGCTATACATCTGTTGATACCCAACCAACACCCCGAAGAGTCAGCTTGTTAAAGTCAAAGATAGTGGCTGTTGCTGCAGCAAACAAGCATACTGCTGTAGTTTCTGATTCGGGTGAAGTTTTTACTTGGGGCTGTAATAAAGAAGGGCAACTTGGCTATGGAACTTCGAATTCGGGTTCCAATTATACCCCTCGGCTAGTTGAGTATTTAAAAGGAAAAGTTTTTATTAATGTATCTGCAGCCAAGTATCACACCATGGTTTTAGGAGCTGATGGGGAGGTTAGTTCTTTAAAAAATTTAAAATATATATATAAAAGCTATGGATAAATTTCACATATATCCTTCCAAGAGTTCATAGTTCCATATTATTTTTTTCTAATTTTCACATGTCTAACTTTCAGAAATACTAAAAATATCATGTGTCCATTCCATGGTTAAAATTATAAATTTAGTTACTATTAACAGTCTATTTCATCTCAGTGCATAATGTTATCTTAATTTATTCAGTGAAATAGTTTGTTATAGGCAACTATTTTTATCTTTTACTATGAGATCTGTAAATATGACACCTTCAGTGTTTTGAAAGGGTAATATATGTGAAATTGCCCCAAAAATTATAATGTTTGATGCTTATTTGCTAGGGCTTTGCAGGTGTTTACATGGGGTCATCGGCTTGTAACTCCAAGGCGTGTAGTTGTTGCAAGAATCTTTAAAAAAAGTGAAAACACCCCTTTAAAGTTTCACCGATCACAACGGCTTCATGTAGTCTCAATTGCTGCAGGGATGACACATAGCGTAGCTTTAACCCAAGATGGTGCTTTGTTCTATTGGGTGTCTTCGGATCCCGACCTCCGCTGTCAACAGGTCCATCATTACCTTCACCATCATCATGGCAATCATCATATCACCATCATCATAATTTAGTTCTGAAATATATTTGTTTTTTCTTTGATGTAGTTGTATTCACTTTGTGGGAAAAATATTGTTAGTGTGTCTGCTGGAAAATACTGGACTGCCGGAGTTACAGCTTATGGTGATGTTTATATGTGGGACGGAAAGAAAACAAAAGATGAATTACCAGTAATAACTCGATTACATGGTATCAAACGGGCCACTTCAGTTTCAGTTGGAGAAACTCATCTACTAGTTATCAGTTCTCTTTATCATCCTCCATATTCTCTCCCGCCTTCCAGCAGTCCTGAGCATCTAAAGTCGAAATTAAGTGAAGATTTAAGTGAATTAGATGAAGATTTTGCTTATAATGATAATGGAATTGATGACATGGCGTCAAGTTTACAAAAGGGTAATAGTGATAACAAGGAAATACCAACTTTGAAAAGCCTTTGTGAGAAAGTGGCAGCTGAACATTTGGTAGAACCAAGAAGTGCTTTACAACTTCTAGAAATTGCCGACTCACTAGAGGCACATGATCTGAGGAAGCATTGTGAGGTAATTTGTGATTTTTCTATTTTAACCTTGCACTTATGTATTTATCCTATAATATAGAGGTTGTAAATGGGTCATTTGGGTTGTGTCGTCTCAAAGAGGTCATTTGGGTCGAATCAAAGTTTTAGCTTGTAGGGATAAAGGTTGAAAGTACCAGAGTTTATATTGAATGCATACAATCGTCTAACTTGTTTATTTAAAGATACAGATTATTATTATAATCATATTGTTTTTGCAAGTACACATAGCAAACTGTTTATTTGAATGCACTTGATCTCCTTAATTGATTGAAACTCAAAGATTTCAATTATTATTTTGATAATGTTAATTTGTAATCATAATTATTAATGAACACATTAACAATATAAAAAGATTTATATCTAATTGGGTCATTCTGGTCAAATCAAAAAATTAACTAAAAGTTGGAGAAAAGTTGCTGCGAGCCAACCCAACCCGGTTTTTTTGACACGTATGCCTTTGACCCGTTTCAACCTGAACCGTATATGTTGCCTAACACCAATCTTATTCAAGCCTTGATAACTTTTTGCAGGAAATTGTAATACGTAATCTTGACTACATTTTTACCGTGTCGACACATGCATTTGCTAGTGCTTCACTGGATATTTTAGCTAACCTCGAGAAATCACTGGATACAAAATCATCCGAATTATGGAGTCATCGCCGGCTTCCAACCCTGACCGCCACTTTTCCTGCTGTTATCAACAGTGAAGAAGATGACAGTGACAACGAGTTCTTCAGAACACGTGATAACAACAATGGTGCAAAGATGGATTCACAAAAGGAAAGAAACCAAAGATTTGATAGCTTCTTACAACCGTATGACGTTGCAAATCATGAAATTGGCAAACAAGTCCGGGCTTTAAGGAAAAAACTGCAACAGATTGAGATATTGGAGGAAAAACGAACCAAGGGTTATCATCTTGATAGCCAGCAGATTGCTAAGCTTCAGACCCGGCCTGTTTTGGAGAGCTCACTCGTTGAGCTTGGTGTGCCTGTTGAGACTATTCAGGCAAAGTCAGCTTCTTCTATTGACCAGAAAAACGAGGGTACCAAGAAACAGAGGAAAAAGAACAGAAGAAAACAGCCGCATAGTGAAGACGTGCATGGTAGTTATGAATCTGAGATAAAGTTAAATACAGTCAAGGGTTTCTCGCCTTCTGAAGGTTCACAAGTTGAACCAAAGGTAACTTCAACAAAACTAAATCTTGGTATACATAATGTTATATTACAAGCATGCCCTTACATTCAAAACTAATGTGATGATTTACAGGAAAAGGAGATAGACAACAAGGGTAAAATAGACAATATAGTTGTCGTGGTGCCACCCGACAACACAAAGAAAGATCTTTCATGTTCAAAAAGCAAAAATACTCCATCACCTGCATCGTCCAAGAAGAAAAACAGAAAAGGGGGGCTTTCTATGTTTTTAAGTGGCGCTCTTGATGATGCCCCTAAGATCATCACTCCGCCAACTCCCAAATGCGAGGGCCCTGCGTGGGGAGGCGTCAGTATCTCAAAGGTGACCACAGGTTCCACTTCACTTCGAGAGATACAGGATGAGCAGGGGAAAACCGTAGAAAACAAGCCTGTTGCCAGAAAGAAAGATCAGTTTGAAGTTTCACCTGATGTGAAAACCACTGGAAAACTTTCATTGAGTTCGTTTTTACCATCGAACCCGATTCCCATGGGCCCGACCCTGATCCATCAGGTGCCTGAGCCCGAAAGATGCACCCCGCCTTGGATTTCTTCAGGGACCCCACCTCTCGTTGGTCGTCCGTCTCTTAAAAGCATCCAGCTGCAAGAGGTGACTAGCTGTTTCTTGAATTTGACAAAAAAATATGATCATTATTTTCTTGAATATAATTTCATTTTTGCATATACAGGAGAAAAAACAACAGACATTATCCCACAGCCCTAAAACAAAAACCACTGGGTTCTCTGTCACCAGTGGCCAGGGTTCACCATCAGATTCAGCTGGTTTGAACAGGTGGTTCAAGCCCGAGGTTGCAGCACCGTCCTCTATACGATCAATTCAGATAGAGGAGAAGGCTATGAAGGATCTGAAGCGGTTTTATAGCAGTGTTAAAGTTGTTAAGAACCAGTTTTAAGACTTGATGGTAGTCTTTTGATTATTCAACCATGGACCATTTTCTGTAAATCAACTGTAGATACCTTCCTGAAGTAGAAGTCTTCAGTTATCTTGAATTTGTTAATAAAAATTGTCTTTTAGACTTTGGTCAATTAAGATTCTTTGTTGGTAACTTGAGGTTGTAACTTGTAAATAGTATAAAGTTACCATTAAGGTGTTTATGTCAATCATGTGACAAAAAAAGGTAGTTAATTGTTTGCTAACAAAAAATATTAGCTGAAAGATATTTTAGCTCTTTGTTTTACTAGATGTGGTGTACGAAGTCCTTCAAACTTATTTTTAGCAAAACTTTTAATGGATGTTAAAATAAATTAAAAACTTTTAATGGATGTTAAAATAAATGAATGATTATTTTTTAGTACTTTTAACTAAAAATGATTTTAAACTCACTAAAAATGATGTTAAAAATGAAAAATTATAGGTTGACTTGAAATTTTGATATTATACAACATATTATCTACTCAAAATTCAACGCGGTCACTTAACCTTATACCATTAGGTGTAGTGCCCCTGAATACACATAATCTTAATTTAATTCATAAACTAATCGATTTATTAAAATCAACTAATACATTTCTATCCATTTTATGTTACGATTCGATAAAAAAAGTTTTAATTTTCAGATTGCCAACGTTACAGATAAATCGACCTAAAGAAACGGGATTTGAAAATTTTAATGATTAGCGAGTTATCGTCGTAACTTATAAGATGTGTTTTTAATAAAATAAGATAAAAACATAATAATCAGAATTAAAGATGCTGCTACGTGGGATAATCGTGTAAATGAGTAAATCATTAGCGAATATTTATCCTGAAACCCTTCTCCAGCACATACTCAAAGTATCACAAAACCCTCTCAACACTTCTATATAAATGTCAATTTGATTTCCTATAATTAACGCATTTGAAATGCTTTTAACTATCTTTCTCTACCTGCAATCCATGTAAGTAAATTATGGATTCATATGTTTGTGTTTTGATTGTTTAATTCTTGTTCTATTGAAGATTTATTGTTAAAAGAAGTAAACATCAATAGCATGCCAATGTGGGATTTTGCATGGGACTAATATCATGTGCATTTGTTTTCGTCACAATCTCTAGTTTGAAATTTAGTATAGTTATTATTGATTTCATTATCTCATTATCTTGTAATTCGGTTACAATCTATAAAAAATCCTGAATTATTCCGAGTATTTTCGAAACAACTGCAGATTGTGACTCACTTGGTTCAGATATGACGAACCTTTCACTGTGTGTTTTCATACTTTTGTCGCTGTCGCTGTGGTGTTGCTCCACCATTGCTGAACCGGATGTCATGAAATACAAAGACCCGACACAACCTTTAAACGTGCGAATAAAGGACTTAATCGGTCGAATGACTTTACAAGAGAAAATCGGACAAATGACACAGATTGACAGATCAGTAGCCACACCTGATGTAATTCGTAACTACTTAATAGGTGACTCAAAATCTACTCTTGTTATTTTTGCACGTTACAAGAATTTGACCCTATAAACACAGTAAATCTTATAACGATGACATGTCATTAAACATGTTAATTATCATCGCCAGGGAGTTTATTAAGTGGCGGAGGTAGTGTTCCAGCGAAAGAGGCGCCACCCGCAACATGGATTAATATGGTTAATGACTTTCAGAGAGGATCATTATCTACTCGTTTAGGGATACCGATGATGTATGGGATCGATGCTGTTCATGGGAATAGTAATGTTTACAATGCCACCATTTTCCCACATAATGTTGGTCTTGGAGTAACAAGGTGGTTTGTCAAATGTTGTTTTGTTTTGATGTTGCTTTGGTTTAATGAAAAATAATGTAACTTTTTTGTTATTGGGATTTTGTCAATAGGGATCCTGAGTTGGTTAAGAAAATTGGATCTGCAACGGCTCTTGAGGTTCGAGCAACCGGGATTAACTATGCATTTGCACCTTGTGTCGCGGTAAGAAATAAGTTCTACGCCAACTAAGCCGGAAAACAAGATGCATGCTTAGCTTGTATCAAAGCGCTAACCCTAGCAACTAGATGCGGGTTTAGCCTGTATTTTTGTAGCAAACTGACCCTAACAAGTAGTTGTTGGACTGACTTGTATTTTAAATACAGGCCAAATAGGACCAACACACTTTGTCAGCTAAGCCTATATCTTCACTTAACGTTACCGGCTGAAATAGCCAATAAGCTGAGTGGCTTACATGCTAGCTGACATGCCATACAAACTGTCTCAGTTTGAAACTTTACACATGTCGTGTCACTGGCTAACCACGTGTGGAATTTCATATATTTCAGTGTTAATGGCAGAGGCTAAGCCTACCGTCAGTAGGCTGAAAATGAATAGTTGAGATTTGTTGGATCATGAATAACCAAGAAACTTAAAAATTGAATTTTTATGACTATTTTGGAAAAATAATGGTCAATCATGATCATTTTGGTAAACCGTTCCTAAAAATTATAGAAATACCTACAAAGTAATTATAAATGTATATAAAATAATTAATAAAATATAAATGAGCAGAGTTTAAATTACGGCCAAACTCAAGTTCTGGACGTAAAATTCAAAACTGGTACAAATTCGAGCCAAGAGAACTCGTAAGTTAATGAGCTCGATGCTCGGCGCGGCTCCTTAGCACCCATAAAGGGCTATTTGTTATGGATCTTATTAGTCTTTTCTAAAGTAAAAAATATATCTGCAAAAAGGTTCCAAATCTATCCCAATGCCTTTTTGTGTCAATATTCTATCTATAGTTAACCCCTTTTTATGTGCACTCAAACATTCAAACATCTTTAGTAACTTTCTATTGCCATTCACAGGTCTGTAGAGATCCAAGATGGGGTCGTTGCTTCGAAAGTTATAGCGAAGATCCTAATATCGTTCGACAAATGACCGAGATCATACCAGGACTGCAAGGCGAGATTCCTAGCACCAGTCGAAAAGGTGTTCCTTTTGTTGATGGACAGTAAGTTTCAATATCTAAAACTATTCTTTTAGTTTGATCATATGTTATGCTCTATATACGGTTTAACTGGTTTAATTTTTACAGAACAAAGGTTGCAGCTTGCGCCAAACACTTCGTTGGCGACGGTGGAACGACAAGAGGCATCAACGAGAACGACACAATCACCGATTTTTATGGTTTATTGAGCATTCATATGCCCCCTTATTACGACGCGATTCGTAAGGGTGTTGCAACCATCATGGTTTCTTATTCTAGCTGGAATGGAGTCAAGATGCATAGAAATCAACAACTTATAACTGGATTTCTCAAAAACACACTTAAATTTAGAGTAAAAACTCATCTTTTCTTTCAACAATTACAAGATTTTCCTTTTGTCTACATAAATAATGATCTTTTAACTGTTTTATTGGATCTTTTGAAGGGATTTGTGATCTCAGATTTTCAAGGTATCGACAAGATGACGGACCCACCTCATGCTAATTACACTTGGTCTATTCAAGAAAGCATTGGTGCAGGCATAGACATGGTTAATTCAAAACTTTCAAACATATTTAATTTTGTTGTTAATTATAGTTACTCAGTGTTCAATTATTAGCCTATTAGTGTTTATTTGTGTTTAGTGCGTTGTATCAGTTTAGTTTATATTACATTAGTGTAGATACAACTTTAAATTGTGAGTCTGTTTTAACAGTTCAAGTTTCTTATTGTGTCAAACTGTTGCAGATCATGGTTGGGTACAACTACTTCGAGTTTATCGACGGGCTAGCCTACCTGGTGAACAACAATTTCATCCCAATGAGTCGGATTGATGATGCGGTGAAAAGAATTCTACGGGTTAAGTTCGTGATGGGCCTGTTTGAGAATCCGTTAACGGATTTAAGCATGGAGAAGTACCTTGGAGAACAGGTTAAGATCATTGTTTTCGAATCAAACAAAGACATTAAACCGATAATTTGACATCTTTTTGTTGATGATGAAACAGGATCACCGCGATTTGGCTAGGGAAGCAGTGAGGAGATCTTTAGTCTTGCTTAAGAACGGGAAATATGTCGATCAACCGATGCTTCCTCTACCCAAAAAGTCCACAAAAATATTGGTAGCCGGTACTCATGCCGATAACATTGGTAATCAGTGTGGTGGATGGACTATTGAATGGCATGGGGAAAGTGGTAATATTACAAAAGGTATGAATATCAGTTGTTTTCTTTTAAGACACTGGTATGGTTCTAACCATCAAAACTGTCGCAAATGTTTTTTTGCGACACGTTTTGACGATCAATTAACTCTAGTCATTAATACTTTAGCGGCCATTTCATCCTGTAAGTTTAAAAGATTGAGTAAACTTGGCATGGAGTATACCCACAATATACTATCGGTTCTTAGTATTTTAGTGTTCTGGACGGGTTAAAAAGATTTGGTTTTGGGCTCAAATGAATTAAATAATATAAACTAGAATTTTTAAATGGAAACAAACATTTTAGCAATAAATGTAACAAAATCATTATATTAACACATTACGTAATAGCTAACCGATAAATTTTTCCATTTGATTTTCTTGCTAACGCCTGTCTAACTATTTATATTTTTCCTTTCATCCATTGTTGGCTGAGAATTAAAATTTGGGTTTTAAGTAAAGATGCTTTTAGTTAGATTGATAAAAATAAATTATAGCTAATAAGTTATTTAATGAAAATGGGACTCAAGATTTGTATTTGGGTCTTAGCTAATAAGTATTTGAAAAAATTAAATGTTCTTGGGCCTCTTGAGCGAGTGGGCCCTGAAGAATTGTCTAGCTCGCTCCTGATCAAGGTTGGTTGTGCCCGCATTATTATTATTATTATCTTTGTTCATGTAACAATAGGTACGACCATTTTATCCGCTGTGAAAACCGCGGTCGACCCGACAACTGAAGTCGTATACGTAGAAAACCCGACTCCTGATTTCATCAAGTCCAACAACTTCTCATACGCCATCGTGGTAACCGGTGAGTATCCATACTCAGAGTCATCTGGAGACAACCAGAACCTAACGATACCTGAGCCCGGACCAACAACCATCATGAACGTATGCGAGTACGTTAAGTGTGTGGTGGTGCTAATGTCGGGCCGGCCTGTGGTGATCGAGCCATATGTTTCGAGCATTGGTGCATTGGTGGCAGCATGGCTTCCGGGGACTGAAGGCCAAGGTGTGACCGATGTTTTGTTTGGTGATTATGGGTTCACGGGTAAACTTGCGCATACATGGTTCAAGAGTGTTGATCAACTTCCGATGAATGTCGGTGACCCGCATTACGACCCGTTGTACCCGTTCGGGTACGGGCTCACTACTGAACCTATCATAGGAGTTTAGAGATGATTAGTGATGTGAAATGAAGAAAAGTTTAGAGTATTAGTATTGATTGAGTCGTTATTAGTATTATTTTGTGGTTTAATTTGTGATTGAAAGAGTTCTTTGAACATATTATGTTATGCATATAATATCAATAATTTGAGGAAGTCGTATGTATGGACATATGGTGTTGTTAATTACTTTTTATTAGTATTTGACATGGTGTTGGTGTGTTGGTGTGAATGACAAGAAAATAATAAGTCATTGACAAAAGGAAAATAATGGACACAATAACTTGTTTTGTACAAATCAATGATTGTATATACTACTTATAAACTTAAGTATAGTTTGATTGTTAA
Organism: Flaveria bidentis; assembly: GCA_018326385.1. Lineage (NCBI taxonomy): Eukaryota > Viridiplantae > Streptophyta > Magnoliopsida > Asterales > Asteraceae > Flaveria > Flaveria bidentis. The sequence goes on from BJCM01070123.1 coordinate 23,828, forward strand.
TTTATAAAGTAGTGCGGCATCCACTCTTTTCTTGTGATTTATTTGTTGTAATTTGTTTAATAAAAATTGTTGGTAATATGCAACAAGTTTTCTGTTTACAAAATAGCGAATTAAATTTGTTTTTTCTGCTAAATTAGTAGGAATATTTAACATGTATATTTGACCTTACATGTATTTATGTACTTGGAAAGATAATATTTTTTAATATTATTTAGTGTGATCATATATCATATATGTAAGAATCATAACTTTTTCTATTATTAAAATAAACTAAACACCCAATTTTGATAATTCGATAATACATGTCTTTAAGAGAGAGTTTGATGGTAATGTATCTTTCTTTTTTCAAATATGTTAAGATGAAACACATACTTGAATCAAAATCAATCTAATTTTTTTTATTTGGTTTGTTCTGACAAATTATTCTTTTTTTTTCCGTTAGATCGTGCCATCTTCAAATGTCATTCATAAGTGAAAGAAACGTACGAACAACTTAAAAATACTAATGCCCTAACATGCTTATATCTTCTATCAAAAGAAGCGGCAAAGGGGGGCCATGTGGGGAGGCAATGCGGGAAAATAAAAAACCGTCGATAACCGTTCCACAATTGAAAGATATTTGGATTTTGAAAAGTATAAGGGAGGAAACAACAATAGACATAACTGCTCGTAACCTCTTTTAAATGTTTTATCTAGAAGGATTTTGAAGATACCATTGTATCCTCATTCGAAAATATACAATCGTGTCTTACAAATACAATTGTAAGGATGCAAAAAAAGGTGGGTCTACAATGTACAACAAAATACTAATACTAGTTAAATCCATCCTTAAATTACATGAAATAGATTTGCATTATTCCTTACTATGTATCATAAAACTCAAAGATTGTCTGAAGTGCATACCATTTTACCATCCTTAAACATCGTGTTAAAACTTACTAACTCATGCTTAACTAGCCTAGGGCCAAAACCAACCAATTTAAAAGAGTTATAATCCTGCGAATAAAGAATTCATTAATCATTTACTCAAAAACCGTGCCAAAGAAAAAAATAAATATAACAATAGTAAAAATTCAAACTTTAAAAGCAGTAACAACTCATACCTAGGTAATATGATAAAGTTAATTACTCAAAAGGTGTATAAAAATTAAAAACAATAATAAAGATTCAAACTTTAGAAACACTGACGAAAGAATCAACGAAATCAAAGAAAAGAAACTATTAAAAATAAAAAAAACCGAATGATCTTTAATGCTTAAATGTTTCAATGATTGCTTCTCGATCTAATTCTTTGCTTCAAAATTGATTTTCAATTATACTCAACAGCCCAAATTCAAATTCAAGTTCAAATAATGAGATATATGTTTTCTTCTTCTCCAGTGCGCATTCTTTTATGCCGTTGCCACCTCTTTTTTTATTTTATTTTTAATTTTTTTTTATGTCATAGGGTTTTGTTTTTATAATCCACATACATCTTTGTGAGACTTTGTATCTTCTAGATTGGGCCATTAGCCCATTAAACTTTCAGTTTTAATATAATAATACAAGATCTCCTTAGGCTTCCAGACTTGCACAGGGCTCCATCACAATTTATTTGAGTGGAATTATTATATAATGTATTCAAATTTCAAACTATTATATGATGTATTCAAGTCAACCACTACATCACTACAATTTAAATCAATGATTCAGCAAAAGTTTTACACTCACAATAAACAAATCTAATATGAATTTATATAATAATATATTAAGATTACAACTTGATTTTGAAAACATCATTATGTTAAACGTGAACATCCACTAAATTGTAAAACTAATTTTCAAAGTAAATTAATAGTAATAATAACATATAAAATAACTTTTAAGATTCATTCATCGATTTGTGTTTGGCACCAAACACTAATTAAAGTCGATTTCCATATTTTATAATATTTTGTTGATGACTTTTCTCGGATTACTTGGATATATTTTATGAGGTCCCTGAAAAATTCTTTATGTTTTATAAAATAATTCAAGCGTGGTTTAAATACAAATTTTTTGCTCCGGTAATGATGGAGAATTTGTAAATTTGTCCATGCAAAATTTCGTTCAGAAACATGGTATTGTTCATCAAACGACATATCTCAACATACCTCAACATACCTCAACAAAATGATGTTTTTGAACGGAAAAAAAAATCAAATTTTACTTGAGAAAAGTCGTGCTATAGTGATTGAATATCAAGTTCCACAATCTTTTTAGCCTGAAGCGATAGCTACATCAGCGTATCTACTTAATTGTTTAATTCTAGAACATAAAACACCCTTACAAACTCTAGCAAGTCAATTCACTATTTTTTTCTATTCTAACCTTACCACCACATGTCTTTGAATGCATTGTGTTTGTTCACATTCCCACAATCAATAGAATTAAGTTTGATCCATGTGTAGAAAAGTGTGTGTTATAGGATATGCAACTCATCAAAAGGGATAATGTTGTTATAATCTCGTCACTCGTCACATTCATGTCACTATGAATTACGAGTTATTTGAGTGTAAAATATATTTAGACAACCATTCTAGCATTCAGGAGGAGAGAGTTAGGGAATAACTGGATTGGTTAAGCACTCTAAGTTGTTCATAAGATGTTCTAACATAAAAACCAGTAGATGAAGCCACCGAGTCTCTCACCACTAGGGTTCTTGAAGACTATCAAGGAAACGAGGTATGCAAAATCAAGAAAGCTATATATAGACTTAAATAATATCCACATGTATGGTTTAGGAGGTTTATGATGGCAATGAAGTGATAGGGGTACAAACAACGTAATGTCGACCATACTTTTTTCCTCAAACGAAAAGGAGATTTAATTATCTGTCTAATAATATATGTTGATGATATGATCATATTAAGAAGCGATGAAGAAAAAATCACTTCGCTTTAAATAAGATCTTTTCACAAATTGAAATGAAGGATCTTGGAGGGCTAATAAATTTCCTATGAAGTTCTTTGATCAAAAGGAGGATTTTTCATTCCTCGGTAGAGGTGGGCATAAAAACCAGGTTCGGACCCGACCCGGACCCGGGTACGGGTAGTACCCGATTTGAAGTATACCCGGGTTGGATCCGTTTAAACCCATAGGGTTGGAACCGGTTTTAGTTTTTGAGATTTTTAGCGAACCCGACCCGACCTGAACCCGACCCAACCAGAACTCGATCCGGTCTAAACCCGAATTGAACCCGGTATTAGACCCGATATTGAACCTGGTATTGGACATAAAAAAAGAAAATAAGAAAAAAATAAACCAAACCCGGTATTGGACCCGGTTCCGGACCCGACCCGACCCTACCCGCGTATGGCGGGGAGGGGTTTCCCGCAAGCGAACCTGACCCGGGTTTACCAATACCCGGGTACAAAAAAACCCGATTGGGCCCAACCTGGTTTGAACCCAGTTTCGAGCCCGGCCCAAAACCCGAAATGTGCATCTCTATTCCTCGGTAATATATATTGGTCTTGTTGCCTGAAATAGGCATGTTAGATCGCAAACCAAGTGACACTCCAATGATGGTAAACCACAAACTCAATATTAGTGAAGGAGCTGAGTTAGTAGATTATGAGAGGTACTAAACCAAATATTGCCTACATTGTTGGGCTAGTAAGTCAACTCATGTACAACCTCATTCAGAGCCCATGGAACTAATTATGAGGATAATATGATATCTTAAGGGTACTTCGTGAAGAGGCATGGTGTTCAGAAAAAACGAACGCTTGGATGTTGAAGTTTTTATTGATGTTGTCTATGGCGGAAATCCAAATGATAGACGGTCTATTGTAGGATATTTTACCTTAGTTGGAAGGAACCTGGTCACGTAAAGAAGCAAATGTAGTGTCTTTGTCAAGCGTAGAATCAGAATTCAATGGCATTGTAAAAGGGATTCCGGAGATTCTTTGGTTGAAAAAATTGATGAATGAAATTGGTTTTCCAATGAGGCTTTATACTCAGTTGATATGTGATAATAAAGCTGCAATTAAAAGTTTAAAGACCCCAGTCAAACATGACAAAACGAAACACATATGTTGAAATAAATAGAAGTTTTATAAAAGAGTAAATTGACGATGACACTGTAGGATTTCATTTCGTAAAGTTTGAAGAACAGCCGTTTGATGTTCTTACAAAACCAATTGCCGAAATGAATTTGAATCAATATTGTACAAGTTGGGTATTGAAGATCCCACTGCATAACTTAAGAGGGGATGTTAGAATATTCTAGTCCTTTAATTTGCTACAATCAAGGAGGAAATTGGTCCTGTAATTACGGTGTAGTATTTTTTATGTTATAACCTCATTATTTATTGTTATCTCTTGTATGTATTTAAATACCGATAAAAAAACCCAATTCTCTCAAATCTCAGTTACCAATGAAAAAAAAGATCATGTTCGTACGTCTTCACATGATTTGGTAGATTTGTATCATTTGATAGATTTGTATCATATTAAATTTCAAGGTTCATGGTGTACCTAACAAGATAAAAAAACAGATAAAACAAGACTCCTGTCAACAAAAATTAAAAAAAGTTCTAATATATAGAAACTCACCCATATAAATCGATGCTTCTTTATACGTCGCGTATAGGTCTATATGTGACGTAGTCGAATACACTAAAAACATGAAAAATTCAGGGGTCTGTCAGAGAGCTATACGCCCCATATAGCCCTATACGACCCCCCTATACGACACATATAGGGCTATACGACGCGTATAGCGAATTTCGACAATGACTACGAGGAAAAATTCAGGGGTTGTCAGAGAGCTATACGCCTCAGCCCCCATATAGCCTTATACGACCCCCTATACGACACATATAACCTTATACGACACATACATCCCTATACGACCCCCCTATATACGACGCGTATAGAACTATACGACACGTATAGAAATTTTGCAGTGTTAATTTAAAATATTTGAGTGTTTATTTAACCAAACAATTAAAAAATTGAACAAGCTTTCTATAAATATCCACTTCAGATGATAACACATACTCTCTCACTCTCACTCTCTCTCTCTCTCTTTCTCTATCTCTATCTCTCTCATGTAAGTAAATTTCTTCTGGGTTATGTAGATTCATGTTGGAGACACTGAAATCGTGATCAAAGTCGCCATAAAGTTTTGAACTTGATTCATGATTCATGTGAACACGTTTTAAATGTTGAAGTTTTCATATGAAATCTGATATATCCGTGTAATCTGTTCTTTAGAATGTGCAATGTCTGCAGATGGGTAATTGTATGTTATGGAAGTTTGTTACATTACATCTGAAAAACCTTGAATGCTGATTTCGTTTCTTGATTTTTTTCAGATTCAAAGTTTTTGAACTTTACCTATACTTTTTGTTCGTCTTTTAGCTTAACTCATATTATATTAAAAAGCACCTTCTATAGGTCACTGTCGTTTTCAAATTCTTGAACTATAATAAGAAAGATGTGTTCAATTTGAAGTTTTGAACTTTAAAATTAGCTAGAGACAAACTAATGCACTTCCTTTGATTTTTACTTATTTTGATATATGAGATCTTCACCTAAACTGTCTGTCTTTATTAACCTAATCAATTTTCTGTTTATACTGTAGAAAATTGTCACTTGAACTCCATTAAGGAAGAACGTACTCCACTCTGCAATGAGGGTCAAGAACATGGGGAAATTATCAGCTTTGTTGATTATAATGATGTGTTGCTGGATCTCCATTGCTGAAGCAGAGTACTTTAAATACAAAGACCCAAAACAACCACTCGGTGTTCGAATCAAAGACTTGATGAAAAGAATGACATTAGAGGAAAAGATTGGTCAAATGACCCAAATTGATAGAAAGGTTGCATCCAATGAGGTCATCAACAAGTATTTCATTGGTACATGATTCAATTGAACTCCCAAATCATTGAATTATTGTTTTGTAGTGTTTGGATCTATCTTGAATGTGTGTTTTGCAGGGAGTGTGTTGAGTGGTGGAGGGAGTGTTCCAGCCAAACAAGCATCCCCAAAAACATGGGTTGACATGGTTAATGATTTCCAAAAGGGTTCGTTATCGACGCGATTGGGGATCCCATTGATCTATGGGATTGATGCAGTTCATGGGCATAATAATGTTTACAAAGCTACAATCTTTCCTCACAATGTTGGTCTTGGAGTTACCAGGCAAGTTCTATTGCCTATAGCAAGTTACTTTTATCTTTTAAAATTGGCAAATATGGATCAATATACAGCTTTCACTGCTTAAAGTACAAATAACTATAAATATGATTGACACTGTATCATTCTAGAGTCAAGAAATGCCCATCAAAAGAATAAAGTTAAGAAATAAATGCACACCTAGAAAGTAGAAGTGATGTTATGTATGTATTATGCTTGCGGGCATACTGTTTTCTTTTTCTTTTTTTTTTTTGGAACGGTGAAAACTTTATTGAAAAAAGAACGGTGATCGCTAGCAAGATGCTAAGAGGACCACAATGAAGAAAACAATTACACCGGGAATATAGAAAATGATTTTTTCTCGCAAGCATAATACATTAATACATACATAACATCATTATGCAAAGCATGTTATCTTTTCATTATGGGCAACATGTTATCTTTTATTATGCAAAGCAACTTTATACAAAAGGGAATTAATATCTTCAGTTTTTTATGGCCAAATCTCTTGCATCTTGCTGATGGAAGACATGCTAATCATGCTTGTACTTTACAAACATTGATAGCATATAGGACATAAAGATTGTAGATGAAACTTTGAATATACATATGTTTAATTGCTAACCCCTTATGACACCCCATCTGCAACAAGCTTGAAATGTGTGCCAGCAGTCATATTTATGATGTGTTTTTATACTGAGATTGTATATTAATATGCCAAAATATATACAGGGACCCAGTTCTAGTTAAAAAGATTGGAGCTGCAACTGCACGTGAAGTTAGAGCCACTGGCATACAATATGCATTTGCACCTTGTATTGCAGTAAGTTAAAAAAAACTACTGCACATTTTTACTGCCTTCACAAAAAAGATGCAACCTTTTGATTTCTTTAAGTTTTTGTTTTTCAGGTTTGTAGAGATCCAAGATGGGGTCGTTGCTATGAGAGTTATAGTGAAGATCCCAAGATTGTTAAGCTAATGACTGAGATTATACCAGGTTTACAAGGAGAGATCCCTGCTGGTTCAAGAAAGGGTGTTCCTTTTGTCGGTGGACCGTAAGTTAATTTCAAACGTTTTCCTTACTGTGCTTGTTTTGACAAATCTTGAATCTTTAGTATGGATGTTACTGTGCCCGGTGATAATTTGAAATTTAGCCAAGGTTTTATGATTTTAGATTGTTTAATGTGGAGTCTTTTAGGCCTATCATGATATCATCCATGTAATGTTGAATGCTTTAACTTAAGGTCCTGTTTCTATACGTTTAGGTGATTAAAATTTCATCTTCTGGCCCCTTTTATGTGACTTTGGTTTATTTTTTAGTTGATTAAATGAGAAGCAAAGGTGGGATTGCAAACTGGAAAATGGTACAATTGAATTGAACCTCATAACAGAGATGGTTCACAAGTGTGAAAGACATACATATGGACTACAGTGTGGTCACATAAAGTGGCACTGACTTTTTCTTGTTTGTCCAATATTTCTTCCATCCAAAAGATGCCATACTTTCTGTTCTTGTTTGTCAAACGTAATCTATCTTTTCTCTTCATAATATTCATTGGCAAAATTTCATTTGTCACTCTTTAAAAGATGTCGGTGAGGTTTATTGTTGTTTATAAGTTTTCCCAACTTTGCCTTTTATGGGGCATTTTAGATGAAGAGAATATGATCTTTTCTTTCTCTCCCTTTCATAAATCATATCTTGGTGGTCTTATCAAATAATTGAGTTTGACTTTTCTTAGTCAATAATCCATATTTTATATTATTTAGATCTTAGCTGATGTGGACCATGTGTTCCATTTGCTTTAGAAAAATCAAGAAAGTAGTAGATTCACACATCAGACAAACTGTCAGTTTTCAAGATTAAATTGTTGGCCATGTTGTCATGTTTATTTGTTGTTGATCTATGAATGATATCGAACGCCCCTTTTATGAGTTTATCTACTACTAAATGGTGTTTGGTTTACATTAGCATAGTATATTAACATAGATCTTTATTCTGACACGATACACGCTGATTCCATTATTGTGCAGAGATAAAATAGCAGCATGTGCAAAGCATTATTTGGGAGACGGGGGGACCCACCTGGGCACAAACGAGGGCAACACAATTATAGATGCCAAAGGGTTCTTTCGCATACACATGCCTGCGTACTATGACGCTGTCATCAAGGGTGTGGCTACTATTATGACCTCGTATTCCAGCTGGAATGGGGTCAAAATGCATGCCAACCGTTATCTTGTCACTGATTTCCTCAAGAACACACTCAAGTTCAAGGTAGAAATCCGCTTCTTCAGTTGCATTGAATGCCATCTTACGCATAACAAGTCTTAATGAAGCTTTTGTTTGACTATGATTTCAGGGGTTTGTTATATCAGATTGGCAAGGGATTGACAGGATCACTACTCCTGAACATGCTAACTATACGTATTCAATCATAGCTGGGATGAATGCTGGCATTGATATGGTATGTTTGTATTTTGTTGTTCTTGATTTTATACGAATTACTAGAATTTAATAAGTTGTACTATGCAGTTCATGGTCCCATACAACTATACGGAGTTCATTGATGGTCTAACTTATCTAGTCAAGAAGCGGTTCATATCAATGAGCCGTGTAGATGATGCGGTTAAGAGGATTCTAAGAGTCAAGTTCACCATGGGTTTGTTTGAGAAACCTTTGGCTGATTACAGCATGGCTAAGTACCTTGGAAGCCAGGTAAACTTACTCTTTAACCTTTCTGTGATAGAATCTTTTGGGTAAAAATCATTGAATAGTAACCAGGTTTAATATATTGTTCTGTGATAGAATCTTTTGGCGAATGCATAATCTACTCTAGGTCCAATATTTTCTCATTGTTATGAAATTTTTTGATGTATGAACTCAAATATACACAGGAGCACAGAGATCTGGCTAGGGAAGCTGTGAGAAAAACACTTGTTTTATTGAAAAACGGTAAAGATATAAATAAGCCATTGTTACCACTTCCTAAAAAGGCGTCGAAGATACTAGTTGCAGGGTCTCATGCTGATAATCTTGGTTATCAATGTGGTGGATGGACGATCGAGTGGCAAGGACTTTCAGGAGATACTACAGATGGTATAAATATAATCTACAAAAGTTTTTATTGCCTGCTGAACCTTTCATCTTTCTAAAATCTTGAACTAAAGCTCAGAAATTTTGAAATCTTGAACTATGCCTTTAATCTTTTTAAATTCTTGAACTAAAACCTATAATCATTTTTAAAGTTTTGATCTAAACCCTGTGATATTTTTAAATAATTCCTTAAACTTTTTTGAAATCTTAAACTTAGCCTTTGGTCTATAAAAAAACTTGAGCTAAATGCCTAAATCCTTTTATCTTTTTACAATCTTTTCTGACTTTCCTAATCTTGAACAAACCATTTAGTCATTTTGAAATCTGACTTTTTAAAATCTTGAGCTAAACGCCTAAACCCTTTGATCTTTTTACATTCTTGAACTAAACCTTCTATTTTTTTTACTAAGTCTTGAATTAATCCCTTAATTTAAAAATCTTAAATCAGCCCCTTTGATCTTGCAGGCACCACAATCTTATCTGCTGTGAAAAAAACTGTTGACCCGAAAACTCAAGTGATCTACAATGAGAACCCAAGTGGTGCTTTTGTCAAGTCTAACAAATTTGACTACGCGATCGTCGTGGTGGGTGAGCACCCGTATGCAGAGACATTTGGAGACAGCATGAATCTGACAATCCCAGAGCCTGGACCAAGCACCATCAAGAATGTCTGTGGATCAGTGAAATGTGTTGTGGTCTTGATTAGTGGCCGGCCTGTAGTGATCCAACCGTATATTAAAACTATAGACGCCCTTGTGGCTGCTTGGCTTCCGGGATCTGAGGGTCAAGGTGTCACAGATGTCCTGTTTGGTGACTATGGGTTTACTGGCAAGCTTGCAAGAACTTGGTTCAAGTCTGTTGATCAGCTCCCAATGAATGTTGGGGACCCAGATTATGATCCATTGTACCCGTTCGGGTTCGGGCTCACTACTAAGCCTAGGAAGAATTTGTGAAGATGATGAGTGTGTTGGATGTTGAGTATTTTTTGTGGGAGTTTGATCTCACAGATCATGTTTTCAGCAGCAAACCTTGTGTTAATGTTGTATGAACAAGTTAATTTAATCAGAAGCTTTCCAAGGCACCCATTGTTGATCTTAAGTTTGAGTTTTGACTAGATTCATTAGAAATAGTAAGTTATGGTTTGAATCTCAGCTTGGAAAAGAATTAATCAAATTGACTTGGTTTATATAAAGATTAAGGTGCCAGCTCGATTGATTAACAAGCTAAGCCTGAGTAAAGGTGGCTCGCTTGCTGGTTTGGTTACATGAAACTTGAATTTTTGGGAGAAATTAATATTTTATATCTTAATATTAAAATTTTCCCTAGATTTTAGTATTTATTATATAACATGTAATTGACATTTAGAGGCTGTTTGTTAGCAAATGAATCAGGCTCTTAATTGTTCAGATGTTTGAATGGTTCAACATTTGATGATTCAGATTATTTGTTTCACGAGCAAATGTCTGAATAGTTCAAATATTTGTCTCTGAATAGTTAAGCATTATACTAATATTGAATGGTTAATAGGTCTAATGTTGAATAGTTAAGACATCTTATCTGAATCGGTTAGACATTTGCTTTTGAATAGTTAAGCGATATATTAGTTCTTAATGGTTTAGACCTCTTAATCGTTCAGCACTTAATTGTTCAAACATTTTATTGGTTCAACACTTAGGGGTTGTTTGGCAGCCTTTTAATCAGCCTCTTAATGATTCAGATGTTTGAATGATTCAGCACTTAATGGTTCAGACTGTTTGTTTCGGGAGCACATGTCTGAATGGTTAAAAGATTTACCTTTGAATGGTTAAGAGATTTATCTCTGAATGGTTAAGCATCATACTGATGCTAAATGATTAAGAGGTCTAATGCTGAATGATTAAGACATATTATTTAAATTGGTCAGACATTTGTCTTTGAATAGTTAAATTATATACTAGCTCTTAATGGTTCAAACCTCTTAATGATTCAAACCTCTTAATGATTCAGCACTTAATGATTCAGGCCTCTTATTGGGTTCAGCACTTAATTATTCAGAAGTTGTCAAACAGCCCTTTAATCATTCAGAAACTAAAAAGTAGTTTTTTTAGTTATTTAGACATTTTTTGTTGGTTCCATTATTTGGTCTAATTTACATCAAGATCTTTCTTTTCTTTAAGTTTTAACAATCTATGAACAACCTTAAATTTTTTTTCCGGTACTAAAAAATGTCTTATTATTAGTGTTTTTCTATGCAATAATTTATAAAGACTTAAATCCTATTTTACTTTGTTTGTACATATTTTCTAAACAACATACAGTACAATTGAAAATCAAAATCAGTAGATAACTTTTTAGTTTCTATATCGGTTTGGTTAATGATAAAGTGAATACTGTTAGTATTTAAAACTAATGGATCACTCGATAAACAAATATCCATTGTCGTCCAGCGGTTAGGATATCTGGCTTTCACCCAGGAGACCCGGGTTCGATTCCCGGCAATGGAACATTTTTTATTAAATAATTATACGTTGTTATCTCTTCATATATTCATAAATTAATCATTAATTTAACATTAATTAAATAAATGAATCCTTACAGAACTTCTTCTAACCCATAATTCATACATCACCATATAAAACGTATCAAAATCTACCGGGGCTTGATGCCATTGAAAATGCTTTTGCACCTGCAACACATTCTTCTGCAGCTTCATGTACTCACCAGAATCAACAATCTTGTTCAGCATCCTCTTCAACAACACAATATCTTGCGTTGAAACGACAACTGCGAAGCTATTCCAATTCAGAACATCCCCAAATGGCAGATCATAATGGTCAGCCAAAACAACAGGTACACAACCATAGTAGATTGCATCGCCTATACGCGCAGTGTTCACTTCAAACCCTTTGGCATGTATGCAAAACTTGCTTCCAAGAAGTGACTCTGAGTAAGGCGTTTTTAGACGGGTTTGGTGAACAAAAATCTCTGAATCATTCATCCATGTCTGAACCAATGACTCACGCACGCGTGAGTTCATTGCTCCTGCATAAAATGCAAGCATTTTTCTGCAATATACGCGTAAATAAGCATATGATCACCTTCAGAACATAAAAACAAACACCTTGTAAGGAAAAAAATCTTTTTATAAATATTAGGTTTATCAGTATAAACCCACGAGCCCAATGAGGTGGTGGGCTTATACTCATAAATCTTATATCTAATACCTTTTAGATGGGTGACGCGTAGGGCGGGCTCCAAGTCTAGGCCATATTTGTGGTATTGATGCATCTTTATGTGCAGTGTAGCCTTGCAAGAAATAACTTGAAGAACACACAACTTGAATTGCATTGATACTAACTTCGGGTGCTTTCTCCATCGCAGTCCTCCCAATAGAATGACACGCGACGTAGAAATGATCAGCGCCACCTGTGCGGTTCCAAAACGGGTATTTGTGATTTATGTTAAAAATGTAGTCTTTGATGAAGTCTTTAATGCCACCAACTCCTATTCTTTTATCATGTCTCATACTTGCAATGGAAAATGGCAAGAAAAAGAGGTCTGCTTTAGATGGATCTTGTGTCACAAAGTGGCTCATTGAGAGTGCAATTTTGAAGTAGCTTTCACTAGCATAGTTGCCTCCTGGTGAACCGCGGTTGTCGGGCAAGAAAATGTTGGCGAACGGGTCGGTTTTCTTGTGCGGGTAGATGTATATTTTCAAGCTTTTGTTCATTTGTTTGTAGTTCTCTAAGAAAATGTGTTTTTCATGGTATACTTCTTTGACATTCAAAGGGTTCACTGTAATAAAGAAAGTTGCAAGAAGATGTCTCAAATTTAGAAAGAGTTCAACATATTTAGGAGCATATTGTAGACCCTTAAAACCCAAGTGGTGGTCAAAAGGTATGTCAAAATGTGGATGCTGATAAGGGGCAAAAATGTACTTTCAGCTATATTGATTTTAAATGGAATTTAATTTTGTTATAAGCATTCAACTTACATTTCTTTGTTAGTGTTGTAATAGTGCCTTAGGGGCAATCTGTTTATGAGCAGTTCGAATTATCGAGTCGATTTTTATTGGTTTATGGTCGGATATCAAGACTCATTAGACCATCTAAAAACATCAGTTGACATCATAATTATCAAAAATTAAAAATATATTTAATGAAAGTAAAATAAAATATAAAACCATCTTTTCTTTTGGTGTAGGTTCCATCAATCTTTTATAAATCTTGTGCAAGTGGGAGATTGTTGGATCTTATATGCCCAAGACACATACAAGATTGATGTGGTTAATACGTTATGATCCAAGTCGGGTCATACCCAATAACAAGTTATACAAACACCAATACATATTATTTATTGATGAGATCATACAAATAAATAATGACACCTATTTAGAAAATAGGTTTTCTAAAACATTGTTTTTGTGATAGAACAACATTATAAGGATAATTTGTTCATGAAAAATTATTTGTTTCATTATTTAAGTTGGTTAAATAATAACAAATAAAAGTGTGTTAGCATTATAAAATTAAAATAGATTTTAATTTTATAAACTAAGGGTTGAAAGAGTAAAATTTTATAAAAAGTTTCAAAATGGGGGGAACCCATTTTGAACATGATATTCGGCCACCTCTTGTGGGCATTGGGACTCCACTTTTAGTTTTAGTCTTTGCAAGACATTAGTTACTTTTACACTCTTCCATAACCCACACTTTCTCTTACACACACAAAGCAAGACATTCTCTCAAAGGACCTAAAAATTTTTGGATTCAAGAAGAAAGAAAGGAGCTGAAATTTCGGATTTCTTGGCTGCTCTTCAAGAACTTCTTGGCTGATTCGGATTGTTCAAAACGGAGTTGGTCTTGGTGCTCTACTACCTAACAAGTTAGGTGTTTGCTAAGGCTCATGGGTATACAAGCTTGAGGTCTTCTCTTTTGAAGGCTAGACATACAAGAACATCATCATCTTCATCTCATCCATCTACAACATCTTGTGCTTGAAAGATTGTTTCATTGAACACCCTATGGTTGTTATTTTGGTTATGATAGCATACTATTTCACATATATTATTGATTCATGTTCTTGGGTTTTGTTTATGGTTTAAAATGGTAAAAATTTCAAATTGGTAACCTCACTTTAAACCCTATTTTCCGCTGCATTTTTATAGTTTAAATGATTAAACTAGCTTTGATTAACTTGTTACAAAACCCAACATAAAAATGTGCTCCCGGGTCGTGTTCATGGTTCAATTAGTAATCAGGAGGTTCAACTGGAAGCAATTTAAAATGAGGTCAAAGAATCGATTATTTAATATGTTCTCGGTCTTACAAACTTTTACAATCCAATTTTGAAAAAACTTATTGTAGATATTGTCGTTTATAAGCATATGATTCTTTTCTTGTATCAAGTTATAACATATTCACAATGGTAAATTTGTTTCAATAGTAATTTTGTATGCTTAAACATATACAATCTAGTTTTAAAAATATTTACCGTAGAGATTGTCATTTATAAACATATGATTCTTTTCTTGTATCAAGTTATAAAATACTGACAATGGTAAATTTCTTTTATAATAGTAATTTATATATGCTATACGTCTGAGTAAAACTAATAAACTCAGAACGATATGTTTAAAAAAATATTTTTTTTACTTTCTATTTTTATTTTCATTTAATTAGAGATTCGATAATGTATTATATTAAGTATATTATATTATTTAGTTAAAACCAAGTGCCGAAGCTTGTTGAATCATGGCATTGACTAATCACAACTTTCTTAACCCATTTAATTGACCATAATCAGTCAAAATTTAGTTTTTCGACCAAAATTGCCATATACAATTCAATTTTCTAGATGTATGAATTTTAGTTTCTAAATTATTGTGGTTTAGATTTTATTTGGTTTCATTTTAATAGAAAAACACTATATGAATGAAAGATGCATTTAAATAATTTAGCTAAATCAAATGATTATAATAATATATATTCACAATTTAGTTATTAATAACAAAAATTTCACTTTCACTTTCATTTGCAAGGACAATCCATGCACCACTTGCTTAATCATATAAGATTTCCATTTGATATCTTTTTTATTTCGCTTGAAATAAAAGTTATGAAACGAAATGGACAAAATTGTTTTTAGCAATAAAAAAGAAAATAAAAAACGTAATTAATTATATCGTGAGTATCAGATATTATTATCAGGTATTATCGACTAACTAATAATAGTTTATATTACAAAATAAATTTGTGATTTTTAAGGAAGAAACATATGCTTTATGCTCTATAACATATTTTGAAATCAATAATTTTCTAGATAATACTTTTAAAACCCACAACTTAATTGACTAAATAAAATAAATAAGCATGTGGGAAGAACAAAATACTTATCACCTCAACATATCCAAAAACGTCATCGTATTACCTTTTGAGCCTCCAGCTGACAGTTGACCACTCTCATGCATCACCCCATGACTTTTATTCACCGTTGAAATTTCTCCGGCGGATCCACCGCCTCTCTGCCACCCAGAGCCCGTCACCTCCGGCGAGCTTCCGCCACCGTTGCCGCCCTTTCTACGTGGCGGCTCAAACATATGAGCCGCCGTGGAGAGCGGTTGTTCGTCGTGCAACACGCGAACAACATCATCATACTGATTAAAAATCTCTGAAGATTGATCAAATGGTGATACTAAATCAAAGTGGTGATGATCATGATCATGTGTGATCAGTTTCGAGGTTGAAGAAATCGATGCAACGAAAAAGAAAACAAGTTTTAGAATGATCAAGGTGGTTGATATCATGAAGAATAAGCCTTTGAATGGAGTCTTTATCGCCATTGGAGCCTTTGAATTGAAGTTAAAAGCTCTCACTGTCTCATGACACATAAACACCAAGAACAAACACTGGGATTGATAAGTAGATTATGTGAGGTAGATGTAGAGAAGATATATCTGAACTATGAAGCAAATTTGGTTTCGAGTATAATTTTGTAAGAGATAGAGATATATATATTATAATATTTCACACACATAAAGCGTAAATAACACACGTTAGCGGTATGTAAAGGTTGTGAGGTATATATGTGCACAAAGTTTATAGATTCAGGTTTATAAGCTAGTGGTATCCGGTGTTTATCCTAATCAAATTAATGCGGGTTCGACTCTCACAATATGGGCAACAAGTGGTTTTAGGAATATATTTTAAGAGGATATAACGTTGTTGTAAATTTACAGAAATTTTAAGAAAACCATATAGTTATGTACTTATGTGAAAACCAGAGAAAACCAATTAAATAGATCATATAATTTATAAAAAAAATTATCACCACCTTTATTTACGTATATGTGTATATATAGATAACGTTAGTGATCAAATCAAACCGTAACGTAGTTTTACATATACATCTTACATAGGTTACATATACTTAACAGTTCTTCATTTAAATGAACAAAAAGAATATGAATTACGTTGGTTCTCTTTAATTTTCGTATAACTATTAGTTTTTTTAAGAATATATATTTACGTGTATAGATACACTTAAATATACAAATAGTCACAAGTTATTGACCGACTGTATAAGATTTCAATATTTTAATATTTATTTGGGATTTTGATGGTTTTCATTGCTAATGAATGACCATTAACGAATGAAATTCGTGCATTAATAAATCATCGGTGATACTTGATTTTTAATATTCGGTCGTGACCAGAATAATTACTTAGACAAACTAAATAAAAAAAATTCAAAGAATATATTAGATTCCAAAAGCCAGAAAAGGTTGACAAAAATGTTATAATTATATAGGAGCTTTAATTTTATATTTTTAATCAGCTATTATTATAGATTGGTGTCAATAATTTAAACGGAGAATGACAAGGACATGTGGTTACATAGTATACATACTTACATATATATGGTTTGTGTGTATTTAGAAAAGAAATTAATTAACAAATAAACACTCTATCTAATTAATATGAGAAGATTAAGAAAATACGAAAGAAAGTATGGAACGTAATGAAACAACTCCAATTATATTGTAATGATTTTAAAACAAGATAATATAAAGTGATAACGTTAATTTGTTTTCTAACCTAAAGTAAAGTACTCGGATAATGTTTATTACTCACAATTGTCAATATTGTTTTTCTTTTCAGTAGTAAATATTTTGTATTAACGTTTTAATTTATAATTCTTGGACATTTAAAACGAAATTATAATGCCAAGAAAGATAGATGAAATGGGCATATTATTATGATTATATTTCTCTTATACATTAGCAATTGCTTCACGTCGCTTGTAATGTTATAAAGTAAAATGTCATTACACTAAGATATTTTGTCATTTTTAATTAGCTTTAATTAGAAGATTCCTTTTTCTTGAAATGGTAAATAAAAACTACCAACAATTATATAATACTATTATGAACATACTTTAATTTAGTTACGCCTATAATAACTTGACTTATATTGCACTCTATTTAACTTGACCAAATTTATGAGCATATCATATATTGATCAACATAGCGTAATTACTAAAGGTGGGGTTGTTGTTCTTATTGTGAATTTATTTAACAAGCTAGCTCATTATGACTTTGAAGATGAAGCATGATACATGCAACAATGGGTCATTAAATAAGCCAGATTAAAGAATTGATACCTTTTTATTGAACTTTTAAGTTTAATTTTAGTGTGGTTTAATGCATACATATAATTCAATGCATATGGTGAAAACAGAAAAATGATAATTTATATATATATATATATGTATATATATGTTTATTTTTGTGTAATTAGGTTAAGACATGATACTTGTATGTGATTTGTAGAAGTTGAATAAGTTTTTTTTATCAATGTTTCGAC
The DNA here is from genome assembly GCA_018326385.1 of Flaveria bidentis. Taxonomy (NCBI): domain Eukaryota; kingdom Viridiplantae; phylum Streptophyta; class Magnoliopsida; order Asterales; family Asteraceae; genus Flaveria; species Flaveria bidentis. The sequence goes on from BJCM01070123.1 coordinate 41,930, forward strand.
TGTAATATTTTTCATGTTTCAACGCCCTCGTTATAACGCATGGGTACATTTACTCATTATTTTAAGAGAATGTAAAATGTTTTTGTGATATAATTTTTTACATTGTATTAATGTTTTTGTGACTATGTTAAAACTTTTCACTCCGTAGTCATTTATCAAAAAAAAATTTTGTGATTACCTTGTTATTTGCTATCTAATTTTTGGATTATAACATCTGAATTTATATTACGCATCAATTATAGATTTTTAAGTGTGTTCATTGACAATCGGTAACATGTAGCAACACATATACAACCATGACTTATCCAAAAGGTGTATGGTTGATGTATGATATGCATGACGTGTTATTCAATTCAAAAGGCACGTATATTTGTAGCCATGATGACATATGCATATCTTGAGGCAGTATGGATGCTATGTAATGTATTATTGTTGTTTAGTTTGTGATCTTCATCATTTTAAGAGATATATCTAAGATTTAGAACAACATATTATGATTTGGTTTGAATATATGATATTAGCAATGAGCTATCGATCCTTAAGTGATCCATTGTCATATTTTGTCAACCTAAAAAGACATCTATTTTTATTATCTTTATTTAAAATAGGTGATCATATAAACGTTATTAATATTATAAAAAAGTGTGAAGATATTAATTATCAATTTAAATTGATTATATAAAAAACACATGGAATAACCATTTTGCATGAGAAACTAATGTATCTTGTTATTTAAAGTAATTATGAATTCTGTAACTATTATATAACTCGATCTGCAAGTTATATATCTTAACAATTTGTTGCATTTGGTAGGTATGATGTAATGTATGGTACTGGTAGTTATGCTTCCTTCCAAAAGGCAACATCAATTTGATTAAAATTATATATGTATAATCCTTAAATATTATGTTACTTGTGACATTAATTTTTCATTTGCTTATTTTAATTGAAATAAATAGACTTGCTAGGTGATGGCTGTGTTTTGATGACTGTTCATGCACATCAAATTAGAATAAAGCTTTGGTCCCCCATGTTTGAGGATTTTTCATGGACATCGAATTGGAATTATGTGATTACGCAAACGCAAAGAATTATTCGCCAATTATTGTAGCCAATTTTACTGTTTATTCTTGTGCTTTCATATAGATTTTAATTTAAATTGGATTTAGTCATTGATCTTTAAATTTGCATATATGTACCCAATCTTCAATTTCTTTTTCTTTTCTAGTTTAAGACCTAATTTTTTTGTTAAATCCAAATGTTCACAAATAGATAAATCCATAAATAGACGGAGGAACAAATATGCAACCCTTCTTTTATTTCTCTCTATATAAATAAGCGGATGAGTAGGTGTGCAAAAGGAGCAAATTGTTATGGTCAAATCAGAAAGCAAACAAAGTTAACTATTCCTTTCATTTTGAAGGCAAATTGAAATCGTCTACGACTCTACGATTTATAAAAAATGATGTCACCAAGTTATTTTGTTACCATATCATTATATCAATATACATATATATATAATAATAATAATAATAATAATAATAATAATAATTATAATAATAATGATAATAATAACAATAATAATAATAATAATAATAGTAATAATAATAATAGTATTATTATTATTAGTAATATTATTTTTATTATTATTATATTATTATTTTTTTATTATCATCATCATTATCATTATCATTATCATTATTATTATTATTATTATTATTATTATTATTATTATTATTATATTATTATTATTATTATTATTATTATTAATCTTTTTGGCCAACTATATGTTGCACTTCACTTTTTATTTGGGCACCTCAAGCCTCGAACACATGCCTCTTGACTGAGGGAGAAGTAGAACATATTAATCACTTTCACTGTTACCTTGCGACGTATATATAATTACATATATATGTGTGTGTTCAAAAAGTGGATTATTCGATGAAGCTCTGCACAAATGAGTTTAAATGATGAATTAATGTGGTTTACTCAGCACGTCACGTTTTAATAGGACGTGATGGTCAAAAGTATAATATGGATTGGAATTTTGAAGTTTCAAAGGTTGTCTATCAAGATTACTATAGCTTGAAAATATAATAAATGCTACATTTTTATAAAATGTCCATTATTTGCTGCCTTTTGTGATTTAAAACCTAAAATGATAATTTTTTCACGTAAAAAACAAGTATACATTGTTTAATAATGGTTATGTTCCGAGTATAGATTAACTTGAACATAAAGGTTATTTTCTATTTTGGGCTTCTCTTTATCAGCCAAGAGAAGGTTTAGAGAAGTGATAGGATATATATATAAGGTAGAACACTCTACTTCAAAGAGAAAGACTAAGGTCTTCGTAGGTTCTCAAAACGAAACACTTTAAATGATGATTGTCTGATTGTCTTTGAGAAGAGAATGAATTTAGTGACATATATAAAAGAAATAGAATTTAAGAGAAGTATATAACAAGTGTGACGTGAAAAGGTCCCTTACCTCCTCCATTACACATATAACCTTATCAAAAGGAAATATGCAATGTACAAATAAAACTGTTGTATGACATACTCATATAAATTTTTACTAAAACCAACTTATTTAAATACACACAAGATCGATAAAAATATACAACATCTAATAAAAGAATGTTTTTTAAACTATGTGTAATCATTCTAACATATTAAAAAAATTATTTCTCGTCTCTCTCATAATAAATACGAAATTTACAACAACAATCAATTTGACTTTCTTTTATTATTAAAATATGTTAAACAAACATATCTATAATTTTGTTTTTTTTTCTCTCTCATGTTAAATTATAATTATTTTAATTAATTAAATTAAACTATCTAATATCTAAAATATAAATTATTCTTGTTTTAATATTTTATTAATACACACTAGATTATATGATTTCGGATATATTTTATTTTTAAATATAACGCAATAATTTTCAATTTCATTATTTGTTACAATTTTTACATATTCATTATATTTTTATTTCACCAATATTAATAACATTTAGAAAATAAAATATTCATAAAACTAATGGTTTTAATATATTTTATTTTTACTATCCATATAATACATGAGCTATAACCTAGTGACTACATGTAAAACAAAAAAAAAGATGTTACCTACTTACATTGGTACACACATGCATCTTTATTGTTGGTATTTATGCTTTTGTAAGGAATGATTGTAAGGGATATAGAGAGTGATAATTATATATATACTATTTAAACTTGTAAAATTATATATTTATTTAAATTATATTTATAAAACATTGTACATAATAAATTAAAAACTTGTGACTAAAAGAGTTTTATTTTTTAAACTCAAAAGGGATATATATAATTCCCTTAATACAAAAGATGGGTAGAATATATAGATGTAATAATGCTGTTTAGATACATTTAGTACAATCCATAAAACATATTGGAAGAATAATAGTGATGACAAAAGCATGCATATCGTATTATAAAAAATAAATTTACAAAGGTTCTTCATCATATGACATGTAGTCATTTTATGCTAATAGAGACATTTTGGAACATAAGTTGTTTTTTCCTTGTATAATTATTTAAAGACAGGTGCCACTATATCAAAAGTTTTCGACATGTTAACAAAATTGTTCTTTTATATTGATGGGTGATACTATATATATGTGTGTGGGCTTCACCTTGTGTTGTTGTATTATAATATCCAGAAGATTGTGTTATAATAAACGTAATTGCATCTTAGTACTCTAACATATGTGGGTATCATATAAATAAAAGAGAAGTAAAAGACAAATAATGATATAGATGTAGAATGTGATGATGACGAAGGCTCTCTAAATTTGGAAATAGTTGTTTAATATTGCGAAACTACAATGATATGTTTATTTTTAGTTTCACTCTTTTATTAAAAAGTCTCTTATAACATAAAATGCGTTCACGTTGCATGTGATTGATGGAAATGGACACGACAACAATTCTGTTATAGCATTTTTTACTATGTTATATAATTTTCATTTTATACAAATTTCATACATGATTATATCACACTAAAGTAAATTATATCCTCTACTAATTTTAATAGTCTCAAAAAGATAATTACAAAGATAAAATGTATTAGTCTCTATACTAAATGACATCAATGGTTCAAATCTGTAAATAACATGTAGTATAGTAGATTAGGAGTCAATTTTAAAAGATCTACTGATAACAATTGTTAGGAGAGATACCATAATATTTTAAGCGAGTTTCATGTCAGTTGTGGACACAAAAGATGTTAATTAAGTAGATTGCATCATGCTACGAGATATTATATGTTTTGAAGCCATTATAATCTATCTTCATATATAGTTAAATATGTGTTTGAGCGAGATAGAAGTCATTGGTTGATCGTCAAGAACAAAGTTATGAATGACTTGAAGTTAACCAAACAATAACATGATTGTTACAACTACTTTCGTACAATTATCCATATGCCGTTTGTTGTCTTCGATGAAACGTATAAAACGTTGATTTTCATTTTGGCGTTGTTTGGTTTTGTTTTTCTATAACGTATCCCCTCACAACTATATTAAAGTATTATTAGTAACACATCTAATGCAGGTAACAATAATAACATAAAAGTATAATTAGTAAATCATGTAGTCTAATCACTAAATTCATATATTATGATTAATGTTTCACTACAAATTTTATGTGTGAAACTTTTAACTAGATAGTGCAATCACTAATACATACGATTGTTATATTGAAATTTCACTTAATTATGATACTATCACCGTGTGGTATTCCACGCCCCCTAGCGATTAACAAGCATATGAAATTTCACATAACTACAAAAATATCATATTGTGATTTTTTTATTTGAAATAATCAGAATGTTGATGTGGTTTCCAGTTTTCTTAAATTTAAGGTTAATCTTTTATGACTATTAAAATACATATTTATCTTAAAATTAAGATGCTTGAATAAATATATAATGTAATACACACACATTTAAGTCACATGCAAATCAATGTCACTTTTGTTTTTTTAAAACGTTCATAACTTTTTTTTCATGATATTATTTTTTTTTAAAAAAATTCACCATTATATTTAGTATTTTTTATCTTTCCAACGTCTACCATATTGATATACTTTTAAAAAAAAATTATCCAACCGTTATTTACACATGTGTAAATCTGGTTATACACATATGTAAATGAATTTCATAAAAAACGAGATTTTTTAATAAATTTTTGTATTCAAGAGGGAAACAAATGAAACATTTTTGTGGTTTTATTTTTTATGTTTTTTTTCGATTTATAATTTTTTTAATATATTTTTGTTAATTTTCATTTTGTCATTAGAAACTAGTGGCTGAGATTGGTTCCTAGAGTTTTTACAAAAAAACTGAGTTCTCATTTGATCCATCCCCTATATATATGTATGTATTTATATATTATAAATGCCTATACACTCGTGGGTTTATGATAATTCTCTTTGATCTACGTATTTATACGAGAAACAAAAGAAAAGACTATGTGAATTGAATTTTTAGATCGGTAAACACACTTACCATATAATACTAGTCCTAAATCCATAGTTTTATCAACCACGGGCAAAAAGGATTTAGGATGCGTTTTGTTGGATGGAATGAAATGAAATTGAGAAAACTAGTATAATTTTCAAGTAAAATATGTTTGAGTGGGTAATAAAATGTAAAATGCAAGGGAATGTTTCATCTCAAATTCACTTGGTTGTGAGATTTCAAATTCACTCTCTAGGTGGAAGGATTTTGAAATCACACAACCAATAGAATTTAAGGTGTAACATTCTCTTAAGTTTACTTTTAATTGTTCACTCAAATATAAATTTACTTAAAAATTATATTGGTTTCTCAATTTCATTCCATTTATTTCAATCAAACACGTCCTTAAATAATAAAGTAAAGGAGAGACACTATTTGTAAAAATCCTATACCATTAGGCTACAGACCCTATAATACAAACTAATCAATCAAAAACACAAAAATTACATCAATGGATTTATCATTTAGTAATAAATAAAAGACATATATATTTATTCGATTTATTAATACTCCACAACCTTTCCATGCGTACAAGAGAACTAGGGGTTGTTTGATATTGACCGATCCAGCTGACTAGTTAACTTCGGTCAGCTTGTTTGATTTGGTTATGTTGTGTTTTGACCGGATACGTGGATGTTGACCCAGACTCTAAACTAAAACTTGCTGACCCGGAAGCTTGTTTACGGTGATCAGTGTGGTGGTGGTTGATGATTGGAGGAATACGTGGGGTGTGGTGGGTGTGTTGCGGCGGCGGTGGTGGTGGTGGTTAACGGTGGTAATATGTCGTGTACGAAGCAACGGCGTGTGGTGGCGGTGGTGGTGGGGGTAGAGCTCGACGTGGTGTGGAGGTGGGTATGGTGGTTCATGGTGGTGGTGGGTGGCGTAAGGCGGTGGAGGAGGGTAGTGTCCGCCAACAACGTGTGGTGGTGGTGGTGGGTTGTCGTCACGGTGGTAGTAGGTGGTGTAGCGGTGATGGTGGTGGTTGTATGGGTCCATTTGTTGAAGCTAAAAAGAGTGTGATTTGAAATTTTATGTGTTACACGCAAAACCGTTGTGATTATACAGGGGGTGAGAGTGAGAGTTTGATGACTTGTACATCATGATAGAAAAGTTGTACACTGCTTTGGATGTTATTTGGTGCTAGCATTTGTTCCCATTTGTGAAATTACGTTTCTATCCTTCTACAGCTTGTTGAGAACGTATATATGGATGTATATATGTTAAGAATTGCTTTTGACATAGTTTTGGTTAGTGATGTACAAAAAAACCGGTTCGGAACCGGTTTCGCGAAAAAAACCCGAACCGGTTTTTGGGCCAAACCGGTTTGGCCCAAACCGGTTTCAAACCGCCGGTTCGAGGGCGGTTTACAATTCCAAGCATTCAAACCGGTTTCAACCCGACCCGGTGTTCAAACCGGTTTCCAAACCGGTCTCAAACCGGTTCCAAACCGGTTCCAACCCGGTTCCCACCCAAACCGGTTTTCAAACCGGTTTTCAATATATGACCGTTATACAACGGCTATATGGCCATTACATTCGAATTTTGACCGTTTTTTTGATGTTTTTTTACCATTATACCCCCACTAGGTTAGTATATATATGTATGTGATGTTTTGGTTGAATCACAACAACTTATAACACTCTCTAGTCTCAAAAATCTCAAAAACGCGCTCCGCAAAAATCTCAAAAACGCTCTCTACTCTCTACTCTCAAAAATCTC
>BJCM01070137.1:0-18054 GCA_018326385.1 Flaveria bidentis
ATTGATTTTGTTTGTGTCTAGTCAATTGTATCCAGCTGGCTTTCATAGTATAGCCGGCTGTAGGATGTAATATAAGTATCTCATGTTCTTGTATCTTTCCTTTATGCTTTGTAACACTTGTAATAGAACATAGAGAAAACAATATACTGCATTCTTGAAAACCATATACTTGTGCTCTTGTGTTCTGTCTCTTACATTACTTGTGTTCTTAGTGTCTTATTGTGGTTAATCCAGTTTACTGTTTGATTAAGTTCTAGTTAATCTCCTCTTTGTGTTGTTGTGTTTTAAGTGAACCCCTTTCACCGGTACTACAAATATTGATGTATCTCCATGTAAAAATAAATGCATGTGTTAACAGAAGATATTGAACACAAAACAATAATACAATGCAAAACATTATATTAAAAATAGTATAAATAAATATGCAGATGATATCAAGACATAAATGTTAGAAATGTTATTATCTACAAAACTCTCATCACACCTTCAAAATCATCACAACATTGTCATTTCGTGACATGTTTTAAGGTATTCTAGAACTCCATGCACTCATAAATATAAGTTTCTTGTTTCATCTTGAAACTCTAAACTTGAATAGTCACAAATCTAGCCAAAACCAACAAAGTTTTTTATACAGTACCCTACGCACAAGTGGTATTTGTAAAATTAATTATGTTAACAACAACATCATGTTGTTTATTAAAAATTTGTTTCTTATAAGATCAAATTATTTACCAAAAAACAATGATACCAGTCACAGAGTGACTTACCATTTTAGATTACAAGTAAATGTTTTATTCGGTCAAAACATTTCTTAGTGTTACAAAATGTTTTAATATAAACTACTTTTTTATGTTAAAATTATAAGAATCAAAACCCGTAAAATTATCATATAGTTTTAAACAAATTCTGATAATCGATACACTCGTTAGAAAATAAACATGAAAAATTGTCTTAAAACTTCTGGTTAATAGTTAATGCGCAAGTTAAACCAAACAATTACCAACATCCATGTTAGACAATCAAACTGGCCTAATATAACATATCCATGAATCTCGGTCGAGCACAAAGAAGGAACAAGGAGAGGACTCGCCAAGTTTTAGTTCAAGTCTCATATGTCACACGTTCAATTCTCATTTTTGTTCATAACAACATTTACTTACTCTTGTCTTTTATTTATTTACCATTACACTAAGTTTTCTAATTCGACAAGTTGGTAACCAAACCAAAGAACACAAACTTTTCTAAAACCAAACCAAGTACAACTAAGTTATATATGTGTAAACCCCATTCAAGGCACTATGTTCTAATAAGTGTTTTTCATTCACACACATATTATAACTATAAAATTGATAAATTTAGCCGAAACAGCCTCGAAAGAGGCTATTCGAACATACCCAAAACGATGCCCGAAAGTCCATCAAAAACCCATTTTTCGATTGTTAAACATACATCTTATTATACATTTTTACATATTTTTACCATTAAATATTAGGCATAAAATAATGATTTTTTGAAGCCCAAAGTTAGCTCAAAGAGGGTTGTTCGAACGAGCCTAGTAAGACCCAACAACATAACTAAGATCATATTTTGAATCATTTAAATGCTACCTTAGGGATGAGATTTTTTCCACAAGTAATAAATGATATATAAGATAAAAACTCACTTTCTAAGACAAAACTCAGCCCATTTACAAGATAGTTAACCCAGCCGTTCGATTAATTCAAAAAGCTATGTTACTTTTAACATTGTATACTTGAAAATCATAACTTGAAAATGGATTTTTAGAACATCGAGGATTCTCGACCAAATTAAGGTTAGAGCAAAAAGTATATATACAAACATTTATACAAGTTATGGAAGCATATATTACAATGATAAGACTAAAAGAGTACTCGAGCAATAATATTATCAAAATAATTATGTATACAAACATATACTACAAGTTACCACTTCAACATATTCTAGTATGCAACAAAACACGATACGAACTTAACAATATGTTCTACTATAACATTGAAACATTGAGTTACAATTTTCCTCATGTGATCACACGTTTCATACCTAAGTCACCAATAATCCACCAAGTCTCACATATCGTTTACTAACCAAAGTTTACAACTAAATGTTTTAACAAGAACTAATGGTTGGAAACCAACCTAACGAAACACCAATTTGAAGGACGACTTGATGCTTAGTCTAACTCTAAACCTACAGGTACTGAACCATGATATTATAGGTATTGCTCAATATTCATCCCGTTAAACAATGTTTATTGTTCCCAACTGTTGTTTGATAGTAAGTTTTTTGTTGCCCTTCTTCTACTACTTTTACATATCTTTAGCGGAGAAAGATATTAACTAAACTTTTTAAATCATATAACTCTTTATGTATGCACACTAGTTCACCTGGTGATATGTTAATTGATTTAACCAAATATCACATTTGAAGTGCTCAAATAAACTGATCACAATCACTTAAATATTGGATGTAGTCTTTAAGTAAATATAGATATTACTATCATTGCTTGAGAACCCTTGTTCCCGCAATTTATTAATATGCTTCAATCCACAATTAACAATGTTGAATGATTATTACCTATCTAAAGTTATACTTGCAAGTAATTGTGATAGACCTATGTGTGGAGTGATCACCTGTCAATAATTTGGTGTTTAATTGATATATATGCTTGATTTTACAACATGATTATGGTGGAACGAGTTCAAGTTGTTTGTGTTTTGAATTATAGGTATTTGGAGCTAAAGAAGGCTTATTTTGGATGAAAAGAACCAAAACAAGCAACTACAAGGACTAAAGATGTAAATATCAATATTTACAAGAAAAGACACAATTTTAGGTGTACCGGCGTATGATATGCCAGATTTGGGCGTGTAATACGTCGGGCGACGTAATGGCTGTGTATCAACGGGCGTATTTGATGAAAAAAGTAGAAAGTTGGTCATATTGGAGCTGTTTTGGGCGTATTATAAGCCCATGTGGGCGTAAGATATGCCGGTTCCTAACAAACTTGCTGAATTTTATGGATCTTCAGGTTTATTTAAACACATACAACCCCAAGTTGAAGGAAAACTTTACCCAACTAAAAATAGGTGATTTCAAGGAGATTTTAGGTGCTTTCAAGCTTCCTAACATCTTCCATATTATCATTGATCATCATCAAATAAAGATTGAAGATTTAACTAAGATGATGCATGGCTAGGTTCTATTGATTGCTTTCGGGGGTTCTATTGATTGCTTTCGGGAGTTCAATTCTTGTAAAGTGAGTCAATTGGTATATTTGATTAGGTCTGTGTATTGAACATTGATTATTGAATGCAACATTATGTTTTGATTGATTTAAACAATTTGTTTATAAATAAAGTTGTTTGCTTGATTATTAGTTTTCGGTTTCCTTGCATCATGAGTTGTGAGCTCATTAAGAAAAGTAGGCAATGAAATATAAGTGAATTGGTAACATTGTGAATTAACAAGTCTTAAAATATTATTCCTTTGTTATCACTTTAATCAAAAGTTAAGATCTTTAAGTATTGTTAACAAACCCTAATTTAGAAGTATCAATTGTGGATCTTGTAGAATTGGAAACCCAGAAGTAATTATTTTTCATTATTTAAATACATTAGTTTAAAAGTTTCTTTTTATGCAATTTTGATTATTAATTCATTCCAAGTTTCAATTTTTAGTTATAAAGTTCGTGTCTTTTCATTAATCGAGTAATATTATTAAACACTTTCCATATATTCCCTGTAAAGACGACCTTACTTACCCTTACGCAATAAAGGTAGCTAAGACCGATAAAGTAACTTGTTTTTGATCGAGTCTTGACAACCAGATCAAAATGGCGCTGTTTTTGGGGAATTAGTGCGGAAAGTGTTATTTTTCTATAATTTTTTTCTTAGTTTTCTTTTCTTTTGTTTTATGCAGTTCTACGCTAGGTATTTTATGTGTTACAGATTACTCTCAAGAAGTTAAACCTCACTATGAATCTAACTTATTATTCATGTACCAGTTGTGGAAGTCCAGTTCACACACAAGATTATTGTCCTGAGTACTTGCAAAATTGTGAGGCTGCGAGAAGAAAATTATATATGTTGGATGTCTATTATGATGATGTACAGTCATCTTATCCATACTACGATGCATCTTATCCATATTATGGAGGATATTATCAGTTAAAGGTGAATTACAACTTTGAGCAAGATTGGGATTGCAACAAGTATAAACTAGAGATGAGATCAAACTCAAGTTATCAGGATAACTATAACCACTATCACAAAGAATACTCTCATGTGACATACAAGGATCAGAATCAATGCCAATCTCCTAAACAAGAACATCTTGTCCAGGAGGTCAAGCAAGTTCAAAATACTTATCAATATGAGGAGGAGGAAACTATTGCTCGATTGGAGTTGATATTGCCCGAGATTGATAAGTTGTTGTCACAACATCATCTTTCAGATCAACAACGATTTGACTACTTGATTATCAAGCGTGACGCATTATTGTTGAAAATAGAATTAGAAGAGGTAATGTAACCATCTTTTAAAGTTGAAGATAAGGTCATGTGATTAATAGAACATAAATTCCTTTAGTTGTTGAAGAGCCATATGTAGAACCAGTGGTGGTTGATGCTTATGATGATGAAGTGGATTAAGAGGTTATAGATCTTTCAGAGCAAAGAGTTGAATGTTTAAACCTAATAAATGACATAACACCTCCTATCAAACAAAAGATAAAGATATTGCCATGTGGTTCTGATAGTTCTTCAATATTTATTATGCAACTTGACAAACTAGGAGATAATGACTTGTGTTGAAAGAAAAGGAAAGTGAAAATAGAGGACATCAGATAACTTATTCAGAGGAGAGCCCACAATGATTCTATAAGCATACCAAGGACAGGAAAGAAGGTGTGGACCCGACTTTTCAACTACCATGGATACATTGGAAACTTGATGAAAAAATGTGGATTTAAAATGTCAACCATTTATTCAAGAGACATGGTGACCATTAAAAAGAAAATAGAGATTCGGTATGTATACTATCGAGCATTTGTTGGCAATGTGGCAGGAAAATGTTCAATTCAACTAGCATAAGCGGTCTTAGGTAAGGTCAGGCTGAAGACATAAAACATAGCGCTTGTGGGAGGCAACCCGAGAACTTTATGGGTGTGTTCACTATAAACCCACATAAGACTACAACTCGTCCACTCGGGTCTATTAAGGGGTTTAAAGGCTTGTTCATACGCTAAATGCAACCGTGATTCTTATGAAAATGAGTTTTACTTATATTAATAGTTTTTGTGTGTTCTTTATTTTTTTAGTTCAATTATGCACAAGACGCAAGCACTCAAGTGTGGGGAGGTGCAAGTCAATTAATAAAGACTCTCACTAATTATCAGGTATACATACTCCTTCCCTATCTTGTGTATTCATTATAACCATGGTTATTAATGTTTTAAAACCATATCAGGGACAATGTATCTCAAGTGTGGGGATGGGGGAAGCAAATGAGAAGAATGCCAAAATTTGAAAAAAAAATAATTTTTTTGAACAAAGTGTCCTAAGTAAACTTAAAAAGATGTAAAGATTGAATCCTTAAGTACAAATCATTAACTAATTACCTACTTAAGCATGGTTTTTGGTTTGTGGTCATGGTTAGATTCGTTTTGATACTCTAATGAGGTAAAAGACTTTAGATTTATCTAACGGAGGGTAATAAGCTAGAAGGTGGACCTTATATGCATATGTAACATTATATTCCCAAAGTTAAAAAGAATAATTCATATAGAATGTTTCAAGCAAGAAACCTAGTTATGCACAAGGATGATAAAGGTATTAGGATCAAGCCTTAAAAATTTGAAAAACCTTTTTATTTATTTATTTATTTTTTAGATCATACCCAGTATTATCCATTATAAACCAAAAGAAAGCCAATATGTACCCAATGCTATACATGATGAAAAGAAGAAACATATGAAGCCTTTTATTATTCTACTTTTGTTTTTTGATGAAATCCAAATTGGATAGATGATTATGTGTTAAAACATGACCAAAGTGCCAAGCCTTGTACTTTGGTAAGTCAATAAGGATGTTTTCAAATTATAGGAAAATATAGGCTGAAAAAGGATCATATCATTCGAAAAGAGATAAATTAAAAGAGGGACAATGTTAGTGTACCCCACTGAAAAATATCATGGGCCAATGTTTGCCTCACAATGCAAATATCATTGATATCAATAAAAGAGCTTCAAGGAAGGTAATCTCACCCAATTTTTTGGATTTCATCAATTTTTAGCCATTTTTATCTTTAAAATCCTATCCTAAACCAAAGCCTAATGAAACCCATAAAAGTTTTTTTGATTTGTGTATACTTTAGGTGTATTGTGAGAAAATGTGATTATATACATGGGCAAAACATGAAGACCTATTAAGTTCGGTTAGGCAAATTTAAAATCTAAATTGACATGATTTTGTTTGAATTTTTTTTGAAAAATATGTTTATAGGAAAAAGCATGCGAGTTTAGGTATGACCTTGAATGAAAACTGTGAATGAGTAAGGGATTGGAGAATGTATTTAATAATAAAAGATTGAAACTAATTGAAAGCTTTGCTTAAGGACAAAAAAAGGTTAGGCATGGGGATGTGATCACGTGTTAATAATTTGGTGTCTAATTGATATAAATGTGTAAGGTTTCATATAAGGCTGATGCAATCCAAAACATCCAAACATTCTGTCCTGCATGCATGCACAAAGTACTGAAGTAGAATGTTTCAAAAGTTTCACATTCTACATTAGAAAATATTCTAAATGCAAAATCTTCCAAAACCATGAACAATATCTTCTGAAGCCAAATATAAAGTCTTCTGAAGCTAGTCTATAAAGACAAATTTCTTCTGAAGACTTTAAAGTACATGCTTTATCTGATGTAACTTTTACCGTAAAGTTGGACCACCTTTCCGATGCGTATCTGTTTGACTCACTAACTTTCACAAATTGGTGAAAAGGTCCATGATTTTAGTAAATTGTACATTGAGGTATTGAGTCTATTTCTTTCTAATTTATGTACTTTTATCCTTTTTATAATATATTATGATGTGTGCTATGGCATGTCATAGTCACTAGTCAAAAGGCAATCGACCTTTTGACTCTTTATTGATTTTGTTGTTGTCTAGATCATGTACCTAGTTGGCCTTCAAAGTATGGCCGGCTGTAGGATATAGTATAAAGTATCTCTGGTCCTTTGTATCTTTGGGTATGCTTTGTAATACTTGTAAGGGACTAGAGAGCAATATACAACATTCTTGAAAATCAAACACTTATGTTATTTTGTTCTAGTTATGTTGCTCAATTACTTGTGTTTCTTAGTATCATTGTAACTGGTTCTAGTTATCCATTTGATTTGTTAAGTGTTCTAAAATCAATCTCTCCTCATTGTTTGTTGTGTTGTAAGTGACCGAATCCCTCAAATGGTCCTGCAATTGGTATCAGAGCATTCCAGGCTCTTGATAGTAAGATTTCACCATCTAAAGATCCCTCAAATACACAAAATACTTAACATCTCAAATGGCAGCTATCACTAAAGTTGATATGGAAACTGCAACCATGACAAGTCCCCACTAATCACTCTTGAAGATTTTGACAGTTGGTGCCAAAGAATGGAAGGTTTCATCAAGTCTCAAGACTCCAGGATGTGGGAATCTGTTGTCTCAAGACCTTACATACCAAGCACTTCTTCAGCTGCTGTTGAAGGTGGTATGATTCCAAAGGCCATGGTTGACTTCTCTGATGAAGATAGAAAGAGAGTAGAAATTAATTAGAAAGCCATGACAGCCCTCAGACTACTCTTTCAAACTCTGTATACAGAGGTTCCAAGAAATGCAAAACAGCTAAACTATTGTGGGATGCATTGAAACTAATGTATGAGGGTTCTACTGAAGCCAAGGAGAACAAGAAAGATCTCCTGAAGCAGCAGTTTGAGAATTTCACCTTTAAAACAGGTGAAACTATGACTCAACAATACTTCAGGTATGTTGAGATTGTGGACACTCTAGTGGATGTTGGAGTGACTCTTGAAAATAGGGACATTGTAAGGAAGTTCATGTCCTCTCTTCTTAGGCAATGGACACGTTATTGTGTTGTTATCAAAAGGACTGAGAACCTTAAGACTCTCACTTTGACTGAGTTGTATGCTATTCTCAGTGGATACCAGATGGAGATGAACGTGCAAGGTTCATCTAGTAACTCTAGAAATCAAATGAGTTTAGCCCTGCTTGTGACCGAAAGGGATAGCATAGAACCTCAACATCATCTTATATGCTACATTGACAACTCACAAAAGGGTCCTTTCATCACCTTCCCGGAGACACCAAGAGAAAGCTAAACTCGAGGAAGTCCATTCCATGAGACAAGTTCTTCACATGCCTTTGTGTCTTTTGATGAAAGCTCAAGCAACTTTCTATTCACCCTTGTAGACCTGGACTATATTCATCTAGATTCCCTAGAGTACATGGAAATAGTCCAGGAGATGGCTCTTCTCGCGCATAGAGCCAAAAAGTTCTATAAGAGGACAAGAAGGAAGTTTCCCAATAATACAACAAATGGAAAGTTTGGGCTGGATAAAAGCAAAGTCGAGTGTTACAACTATAACCAAATGGGTCACTTTTCTAGGGAGTGCAAGGCACCAAGGACAAATGGTGGCCAAGCACAAACAAGACCAAATCACACTAAGAAAGCCACCCAGAATGAGAAGCCAAAGTAGTAAGCTGCAGTTGCTATTGAAGAAGGAGGCTTTGACTAGAGTTTTGAGGTGATGCATCTCCAAACCAAGCATTAATGGCTGACCATGATGAAGCAAAGGTATTGGAACATCTTTGTACACCTGAATGTATTGCTATAGTTAATAGATACACCTCCTACAACTTAGTTATTAGATCTGATCTTAAGTCCTTAAATATCCAAAAATCTGATTTCAAAAGATTTGAAAATAACAATAAGTTAAAGATAGAGGATGTCAGGACCGTGTACGTACGAAGTACTAACAGATTCTGCATAAGACCATGTCAAATAGTGCGGAAACCTATTTGATTGGCAATCCAATCAGTGAGAATGATAACCCGATCGATAAAAGAATGAAGTAAACGTTAAGAATGAGAAGGGATCAATCAAGATCGAACTTTGAAGTTGGATTGGTCGTCTTGCACGTTCTGGACGGCTAGGGTGTATGAAAATACGAAGTCTCTCAAAGTGTTATCCAAGTGTTTCAAGTTATGTTTTTACATGAATTAAGTGGTATTTATAGGTTTGTAGTTTCCATTCGTACTACTGAACCATTAACATGGTTGAGTCGTATGACTGAATCATGCGATTGAGTCATACGCACAACTAAAGGTTCAGTCGTGCGACTGAATCAATCTTATGTTTGAATCATACAACTAATCCAGTCTCCTAGTTTAGTCGTGCGACTGGTCCATAAGCATGATATATTCATGCGTATGGTCCATAAGTATGGTCTATTAGCATGAATAATCACCTGACTAGGTTGAACATATTTCTCAATCGTTATTGACTAAGAACTATGAACAACAACCTCAAACCTATATAAGAAGTTCATACATATGAGTTATACTTAACACAATAATAATATGAAATAATTAAACATTAATAAACATCAAACACATATTATATTTCATTGAATCATTACATTACACATGTGTAAGACATGAAAGACTTTTACATTTAAGCATATAAACTAGGAACATCATGTATCTACAAATTCCCCTTTGGACCTAGTTTACCCTATTTTCTAACATTCTTCACATGTTCTTGGAACTTCTTGTACTTCTCTTCTCTTGTGACTCTTGCGTGTATTTCAAATGCAAAGCAGAGTCGTATAACGTGTTGGAACTGAAGAGCTTGTACAATGTCTTACGTGTCATAGAACAGTGGCCACTTGTATAAAGTATAGACATCTTCAGCAGACAAGTTAGTAAGCCACATTAGGTCAAATACCCTAATATCTCCATCTTTCCTTCTTTGTTCAGAACTATGACCGCTTATCCCATCCGCCAATCATAATACCACCATTTGAAGTGTGGAGTGAAGTCCTTAGGCATTTCCCGTAAGAGAATCTTTGACATTATGAGTGGGGGACTCCACTTCAGCACCACCTTTGGTCTTCCAGATATTTACGAATGAACCTCTTAGGTTGTTGAGGTCTGAAGTTTACCCATCTGGTGTGGTATTCTTTCTTCAAGGCAGCCTTAAACCATCCTGACATCTTTCTCGGGTTGGCATACAAAAGATCTAAGCATGCCAAGCGGTTGAGCTCAAAACCAGGAAGAGTCTTCAGATCATGCGAATATCTAAAGTACTCAGTCCCCTTCTCTCTTTTAACAACATAGACTTCCAAGTCCTCAAAATATGCCCACATAATAATCTTGCCTGACATTTTTTGATGTCTCTTTACTCTGTAAAGTTTGGTGTTGGCATTCTGCTTTGGAGGTGGGCGCTGGGCTTTCATTTCAGCAAAGCAAGCAGCGAATTCAACTTTCTTTATGTCAACATTAGCATCTGAGGCTTGGGCTTTACTTTTATCCTTTTCTTTCACTTTCTCCATCTCCTCCAACTTCTCAAAAGTAGCACTACCAAAAGTTTCACCCAAGTTGGGGATAACATTGCCTTCAGGGTCAGTGTACTCTAAATAGTGCTCAGCTGTAACATCCTTAATCTCAATCTCATCGACATCCAATAGCTCCTTGTCACTTAGGACATCAACTTCTAGAGCATCTTTGACAATTTCATCAGGATTGAGTCGAACCATCTCAGCTAGCTGGTCATCGGTCAGATCATGTATGATTTCTCCTTCTTTGGGAGTGTAGCTCACTGACCTTCTGATGATCCCTTACAAATCAAGAATCATAGTGAGTTGAGTCTTGATTTGCTGAAAGGGGACGACATAATATTCATCTTGTTGTTGAGCTTCATCTATTTGATTAAACATTTAACACATCACACATAAGTCATTGATCAAGATATTAAAACAAAAACAACCATAAATAATCATTAATTACATTAATGTAATACACAATTTAAGTACAAAAGTTTTAAATACAAAAATATCTAATCATTACTTTTGCATTGATCAGTTGTCACTTCAGCTTGAGGAGCTGAGGACGCGGCTCCTTGATCTTGATTTCTCTTTGTGCACCTCTCTTGAGCTTGAGTGGAGGGTGATGCAGCAGCATCACCTTCTTGATAATCATCTTGATCATCATCCTTGTCCTTTACGCTTAGTCCAGCTCCCTCATCATAATCTTCTTCTTCTTTAGATTCGTCTTAAGTGAGCTCATCATCATCATCAATATCATCACCATCCTTAATCTTTAATGACTCACTCTTGGATCCCTTTAGCTTTAGCAAGATATTCTTGTTCTTCTTCTCCAGATCCTCAATCCTCTTCACCGATGCCATCACCAGCTCGTCTTGACCTTTAAGCGCATGGTGAGCTCGGCCTAAAGCCCTCTCATACTGGCCATTCTTTTCACTGAGCTGTGCGATTTGCTATGCTTGAGCTGTATTTACCTCCATCAGCTGGTTTAGCTGTGTAGCTCTTAGATCATTAGTAACGATCAGCTTCAGCACGATGCGGTTGAGGTTGGCAAGCTGTTCCTCTAACCTGATATTGGGTAGAGTGGAGCCATGGGTCATTGGGGCTTGGGTGGAAGTACCGGCTTGTTGAGTGGTGGTTGTGGTGGTGGATGTGGTGAAGATGGGAGGAGGAATGGGAGTGGATTGTGGTGGAGTGGCTGTGGTAGTGGTGGTAGGAGGTGTGGTAGTGGTGGTAGTAGCTGTAGTGGTAGTGGTAGGAGGTGTGGTAGTGGTGGTAGCTGTGGTGATTAGGGTGATCCTCTGGCTCTTGCTCTGCTTGCTATATGGTTGGGCCATCCTTTTCTTCCTTGAGCCCTTGGAGACAGAGGCTCCCCCTGAGCTGAGTGGCTAGTCTAGGATGTAAGTAGGATCAGTGACATCTGTAGCAACACCCTTTGACCCAACCTGACGTCTACCAACCGCCACTTTCCCTTTATCGTGGCCACAATCCGGCTACCAACTGTCCTAACCAGTGGCTCATTGTCAGACTCTTCCTCTTCATCGAGCAGGAAGTCTTGGTGGAAGGCAACCTTCTCTGTTCCACCAGGAGTATCAATGGTGTCATGTGTAGATGGTGGAGATATAGTAGTAGTGTCAGTGGCCCTAGATTGAGAGGGACCAGTATCTACACCACCTTGACTATCATCCTGGTAATCATCATCGTCGTCTTTTTCGGTGGGTAACACTATTGGCTCAACATCAGAATCGCTATCATCGTGATGCCACTTCTTGCGAGAGGGCGCCACATAATCTTCACTAGCCAAATGCCTGAATAATCTCCTGACCGGGGGCTTCACCTGCTTCCCCCGGTACACCTTCATCCGACCTAGTATAGTGTCATCCATCACCTCTTGAACAACAACATCATCTCTCTCCTTTTGGAAACAAAGAAATTTTCTTATCAATAATCATATGTAGGAAACACGGGTACATACAGAAGCCTTCCTTGCCTTTTGCTTCCAGGTTCTCGATCAGATATGCGAAGAGCATGCGAAAAAAACTGAACGGGTGGTTTAGTACCAGAGAAAATAATGCGTTCTAGATTTGGTCCGATAGCTCATCAAATCCTCCTATCCTTGAAGCTATGCACTTAAGGATAACATGAGCCAAGTACTTGAACTGGGGGCACATGTTGCTGTTGTTGAGCACGCCTGCGTTGATATCCCTAACATACTTTATCCTTAGAAAGCATCCCCAAACAGTCAGGGGATGCAGCTTGGTTGGGTAGGCACCATCCTCACCCAAATCCAAGACCCTCCTCAGATCTTCTTCTATGATCTCTATCTCCTGCCCAAAGATAGAGCTCCTAATACAATGCGGCTTAGCAGATCGATCAACTAATGCACCTTCCCAGAAGCCTACTGTATAGACCTGTATGAAGTGCAAGGAGCAGAGATAGCCTAATAGATCCTCGACCTACGTAGAAAGGCTATAATCCCAACGAACTCAGAGGCGTTCCTGAAAGTGGCATCAAGATGAGCACATATATTATGCTTGGTGCTCATTGCCCATCTATCAGCCATGTTGCTGCAACACAAGAAACATATACATTAGAGTTGTGTATAAGAGATGACAGTTAGAACTTAAACTGTTTTGATCAAACTGGTTTAATCGTGCGATTGAACCGTACGACTGAGTTCAGTCGTGCGATTGAGCCTGCGGCTAAGTTCAGTCGTGCGAATGAGTCTGTGACTGAACTTGGTCGTATGTTATACCATGTGGTTGAGTTAGTCGTGCGACTGAGTTGCTGATTGATTCATTCGTGCGATTGAATCGTGCGCCTGGCTCAATCGTGCGACTGAGGTTCATACGGAGTGTCCATTCGCATATTGCTCTATTCGACACTCCAACTTTGAATCTTTGTCAAAACTTTAATTAGACTTCGTGTTTAGATTCATTGGATTTGCAGGGACTCGAAATAGCATTTATTATCTTTTAAATCTACTTTTATGTCCATTTAAGTGGTCTATTTTGTAGAGTTATTCTCAGTTCTTGATTTTAACTTAATCGGTCCTTAGGGTTCGATTAAACCAGTCATTAGGGTCAATTTCATTCTCATAGTACCTGTAGATGAGTGGACACCAGTTAGAATAATAAATTACAAGTAATCACAGTAATAGAAATTTGGGCAGAGTGTTTGCGTATGAGAGGTTTTTGAGAGCTTTGAAGGATGGTAAGGAATGAGACCGACTAACCCCTCTATTTATACTATTTTAAAGTTCAGTCGTGCGACTGGACCCATGCGTATGCTTCATTCGTGCGACTGGCGTTTAGTCGTGCGACTGGCTTAGACTCCATCATCCAGTCGTGCGATTGGTTCATTCTTGTGACCCAATCGCATGGTTGCCCCACACTCATGGTCCAATCGTGTGACTGACTCATACTTATGGTTCAATCGTGCGATTGGCTCATCCTTATGATTCAATCGTGCAATTGGCTCATACTTATGATTGAATCGTGCAACTGGCTCATACTTATGATACCATCATGCGATTGGCTCATACTCATGAGTTTGACCTCATACACTTTCAAACACTTAAAATTTTACCCTTTTATATAACATTATGAACATTGATCATCTCAGACATGACCTTTTTAATTTAAAACCATTTGATCACCTCAAACATGATCTTGTTAGTTTAAAACCCATTGCTCACCTCAGACGTGACCACTTTTAGTGAGTGATTCATAGATTTTATCTAGTTGTATAGTCCGATAGTTACGAAACAAAAGACTAGAAAACAAAAAAACTTGAAATTAAAACAAAAAAGACATATTTTTGTGTTTTTGGTTTGAGATGGATTGAAACCTTTTAAAAAAAGTCTAACAGAATTTTCTTCCTGGACAGAACAACTTCAAGTTAATTTGATCATTTCTGGAAAGATTCATTATGGAATCATACAGGTATATCATAATCATTGGGGACATTTTACTAAAACACTTTGATGCTAGATTCTTGTTTTATCCGAGAGTCAATAGTACTTTCAGGAAATCATACTAGAGCTATAAGATGCACATAATAATTTTGACTGTCAAGAGTTGTAGCTATGATGATTGTCAGTATATTTGTCCACTTAAATCCATAAACAGATTTTCGACTCATATTGGTTATGAGTTAGGTTTAATTATTTCAACAAGCCTTTGTGGATCCCACAAATATACGGTAATCAACATTCCTCAGGAGATTTTTAAGCGGTCTATGGGTATTTGACAAGAAGAAACTATTCGAAGAGCTTTCAAAGAGATGCCAAGCCTCAGGTCAGTGCCATCGCACAGCAGAGAGGCGCAAACAACAATGAATTCTAGAATATTTAGGTTATGCTTATCCTCAGGTCAGTGCCATCACACAGCAGAGAGGCACACAACCTATATTCTTGTTAGAGCATGTATTTTTCTTTTGCACACAACGCACCAATAACATTAGTCATTAGCTTGATTGCACTTAGCAGTTTTTCCATGTGCTTTGCTTATTTTATGGTCATCCGCACACATTTGTGGTGTTTATTTTGCTCGTCATCCCTTATTGGAAATGCGTTGATTGTGTTAACCAGGGTTAAGATGGGAAGCCACAACAAGTTGAACAAATTAGTTTGAATTTAATTCACCAATGAAGTCTACTCGTCTATTGTGTTGAATCTACCGGCACATCATATAATGAACTAGCAACCTCTAGGTCTACTTTCTCTATGTTACCTCAGTAGCATACTCGTTTTACTATCATTTTTCATTTTATTGTGCTTAGAATGCTCAGACTTGTACTTTGAATATATCATCTTGAACAGTTAAATTCTTTTGATGTCCCAAACAATTTGTTTTCTGTGTACTATCATTTTTCATAAACTTTGAATCATAATAACATATTTGATTTCATTTCTTTCAGCTAATCTGCCCTCCCCCCTCATGTTTTTAAGTAATTAAATACTTTAACTAATTAAATACTAAACTAAACTATTTCCCCCCAAAAATTCTAAAACCAAAAATCTTTTTGTGTTTTGGGATTTTAAAAGACAGGAAAATAAAATAAAAGAAATAAATAAGAAACTAAGAAAGACTTGTCGAACTAAGAACTTTCTTCTTCTAGAATCACATCATTTTCTTTTTCACGCCATTAACCACTAAAAGATATAAAAACCTAGGTTTGTCAAATGCTTTTGTGTAGAGGTCGGCGCGTTGAAAATTCGTATTAATTTTAACAACATCCATTAATTTCTTTTTAAAACAGTCACGTATAAAGTGATATTTAATACCGATGTGTTTTGTTTTCGGGTGTTGGACCGGATTTTTGGTGACAACAATTGCAGCAGAATTATCAACAAAGATAGGGGTGTTAGAAAATTGCAAACCGTAGTCGCGCATTTGGTGTTGAATCCAAATGATTTGTGAACAACAACTTGCAGCAGCAACATATTCAGCTTCACATGTTGACAGAGCAACTAATGTCTTCTTCTTACATTGCCAGGTGACTAACCGTCTACCAAAGAACTGACATCCCGCTGATGTTGACTTGTAATTCATTTTGCAACCACCGTAGTCTGAGTCACTATACGCTGTAAGCTCAAAGTCAGCACCATTAGGATACCACAACCTGAGTGTTGGAGTACCCTTCAGATAACGAAAGATCCTTTTAACTCCGATGAGATGATTAACATTTGGTTTTGCTTGATATCTTGAACAAAGACACGTGGCGTACATAATATCAAGATGGGAGGTTGTGAGGTAGATTAGGGATTTGATCATTCCTCTGTACATGGTAGCATCAACCATATCACTATTTTCGTTAGGTGCCATGTCATGGTTCATGGCAAGTGGAGTTCCAGCAGCTGAAGCATTCTCCATGTCAAATTGACTGAGGATATCTTCTACATATTTGGACTGATGTAGGAAGATTCCTATTGGTGTCTGATCCACCTGTAAACCAAGAAATAACTTCATCTCCCCCATGTCTCTCATCTCAAACTCTGCATTCATTATAGATTAGAATTCTTTACATAATTCTTCATTTCTGGAACCGAAGATTATGTCATCCACATATATATGTACTAGTATAAATCATCATCCTTTTCTTTGATGAATAACATGTAGTCAATGACCCCACTGCGAAAACCATGTTTCACTAGATGAATTGTGAGTTTCTCATACCAGGCTCTAGGGGCTTGATGGAGCCTGTAAAAAGCCTTGTCCAGTTTATTAACTCTATCCCGATGATAAGGATCCTCAAATCCTTCGGGTTAACTGACGTAGACTGTTTCACAGATTTCCCCATGAAGCAATGCACTTTTTACATCTAGTTGATAAATTTTAATCTTCATGTAGGATGCATAGGCTAGAAAGATACGAATAGCTTCCATCCGAGCCACAAGTGCAAACACTTCATTGTAGTCAATGCCTTCGATTTGTATAAACCCTTTAACTACAAGCCAAGCCTTATTTCTAATTATAACTCCTTGATCATCTTTCTTACACTTCAAGTACCCATTTAGTGCCAATCACCTTATCACCTTTTGGTCTGTCCACAAGGTTCCATACTCCTAACTTCTTAAACTGTAGGTGTTCTTCTTGCATAGCACTAACCCATGCCTTATCGTTTAAGGCTTCACTTACATATTTTGGCTCGAATTAAGACACAAAACATCGATAAGCACCATTGTGAAGATAGCCTTTTTCCATTACTGAAGCATAATCAGCTGAGTATAGCTGATTTCGTGTCTACACTCCCGATAAAACATCCCCAATGACATTTTCTAGGGGATGACGTACATTAATTCGAGATCCAGGAGTGGTGGGAACAACTACTTCCTGATCCAGATTTTGAATTTTAGGTTCAGCATCAGTAGTTGTTGGAGTATGAGGCTCAGAAGTGTTAGAGGCATCAAGATCTGATACTTGTGTACTTTCATTAGTAGGAACATGGTCCTCCTGGTCCATATTTTTAGTCTCAACTGTTTCATCATCAGAGGAGGAGTCACTTACTTCAAGCTCTCTTCCTGAAGGACTATAAGAATCATCTAATGGCACCGATGGTGTCAAGTCTTGTGGAGGAGTGTTTAGAAGATCGTACATTATTGTAGCAGATAACTCATCATCAGGAAAGGAAGGAGTTAGGTTGAAGGACTTATAAAATCCATCATAGTCAAAGAAGAAAGAAGGTCTTTTTCCAGCAGGGGGTGGTGTATCTTTGAACATCAACATTGCACCACACTTCTACCTGACCCGAGAAAGATACATTCTTCAGCCTTCTCGCTAAACTTCCCAGTCTGAGTTTTCTTTAGCAACATGCACGGTGCACCAAATGGTTCGAGATACTCCAAGTTTGGTTTATGTCGCTAGAGCAGTTCATAACATGTTTTACCATGACGTTTGACCACCAAGACTCGATTGAGAGTGTAGC
>BJCM01070146.1:0-12901 GCA_018326385.1 Flaveria bidentis
AATTAGCTATTTTCTAAATATACAAATGTTTCCTATTATGTATTCTATTACTCCCCCGCAGTCGAAGCGAAGGGTGGACGAATGCTGAGACTGGATCGAAAATCATCGAAGAGAACACGTGGCAAGCCTTTGGTGAAGATGTCAGCAACCTGATGACGAGACGAAACATGTAAGACACGTACGTTGCCTTTCTGAACTTGTTCACGAACAAAATGAATGTCTAGTTCAATGTGCTTCATGCGCTGATGTTGGACCGGGTTCCCTGACAGGTAGATAGCACTGACATTATCACAATAGACTATTGTGGCTTGAGTGAGCGGGCGATGAAGTTCGAAGAGAAGATTCCGTAGCCAGCAGATTTCAGCAACAACGTTGGCAACTCCACGGTATTCGGCTTCGGCACTGGAGCGGCTGATAGTGGACTGTCGCTTAGATGACCAGGAGATAAGGTTGTCACCAAGGTAGACGCAGTAACCTGAAGTGGACCGTCTGGTCGGGCAGCCTGCCCAATCAGCATCAGTGTAAGCACGCAGAGAACCGGTTGCAGAGGGGCCAAGATGTAAACCGAGATCAGGAGTCCCCTGAATGTAGCGGATTATTCGTTTTAATGCATTCCAGTGAGCAACCCGAGGAGCATGCATATGCATGCAAATTTGTTGCACAGCATAAGAGATGTCAGGGCGTGTAAATGTGAGATACTGAAGGGCACCCGCAAGTGAGCGAAAAGTGGATGGATAATCATGAAGTGGTCCTGTGTCAGCGCTGAGCTTAGGCTGAGTATCGACTGGCGTGGCAACCGGTTTACAAGTATCCATAGCTGCCCGATGGATTATGTCTTTGATGTAAGCTGATTGCGAGAGAAAGAGATTGTCGCCTGTACGTGTAACCTGTATACCCAGAAAATATGACAATGGACCCAAATCTTTCATCGAGAATTCACCTGCAAGACCATTCATTAGCCGAAGTCGAAGAGCATCATTTGAAGTAGTGAGGATGATGTCATCGACGTATATTAAGAGATATGCGATATCACGACCCTGATTATATATGAATAATGAGTTATCTGATTTACTCTGCCTGAACCCCTGCAAAAGAACAAAGTTAGTGAATCTTTGGTACCATGCCCGGGGTGCCTGTTTCAGACCATATAATGATTTCTTGAGGCGACAAACATGGTCCGGATAGGCCTGGTCACGAAACCCCATGGGTTGGTGCATATATACTGTCTCATGTAAATTGCCATGTAGGAAGGCGTTAGTGACATCAAGTTGGTTGATCTGCCAGGAGTTAGCCAGAGCGAGAGACAAAATTAGCCGAATAGTGGCTGGGTTAACCACGGGACTGAATGTTTCCCCACAATCTATGCCTGCCTGCTGACCACGGCCATCACAAACTAGCCGTGCCTTGTAACGTTCCAACGTGCCATCAGACCTGAATTTATGTTTAAACAACCACATACTACGTATAACATTCATATCGGGAGTGCGAGGTACAAGCTCCCAGGTCTTATTTTTAATAAGGGCACTAAATTCGTTGTTCATGGCACTATACCATTCCGCAGTGCATAAAGCAACCTTGGGGTTTGTGGGAATGGGTTGAAGAGTAATGGTATGGAGATTAAACATTTGCTTGGTCTTGACTATTCCACTCATGGACCGAGTTCGAACAGTACGGGTAGTGGGCGGAAGTGGGGGCGGTGCAGGCTCGGGAGATGAGTCGGGAGTGGGCTCGGGGTGAGTGGGTGTAGGGTCATGGGATGGTCCTGTAGTGGGCTGTGGTGGGCCAGGTGAGTGGGCTGTGGGGACGGATGAGGTAGTAGTGTGGGTATTTTGTGTTTGGGCCGGAGTGGTGGACATTTGTTGGTCAGGTGGGCTGGGCAAGATTGGGCCAGAGGGTGGGCTGTGAGTGGCAGATGATGGAGGGATGGAATGTGGAGGGGAGTTTGGGGCGGTTGGGCCTGTTGGGCCAGAAGAGACGTGTGGCCAGAGAAGGGGGTTTAGTGATGGGTTTAGAAAATCATAGGAGGTGGGGGGTGTTGGGGACCGGATAGAGAAGGGGAAAATTGTTTCCTCGAATTGAACGTGTCGAGAAACAATAATTTGATTGGTGGAAAGGTTGAGGCACTTGTAACCTCGGTGATTTGGGGGATACCCGAGGAAGGCACAAGGGTTGGAGCGATAAGTTAGTTTGTTTATGATTGTGGAAGGGGTGATGGGATAACATAGGCAACCAAAAACACGAAGATGATCGTATTCGGGTTGACAGTTATATAAGAGAGAGGTGGGTGATTTGAATTTGAGGGTTTTGGTGGGTAGAATATTTAGGAGATATGTGACGGTGGCAAGGGCATGGTGCCAAAGGTTTGGGGGTATCGATGCTTGTGCAAGTAATGTGCGAAGCATGTTGTTAATTGTGCGGATTTTGCGTTCCGCTTTGCCATTTTGGGAGGATGTATGCGGACAAGAAAAACGAAAATGCATTCCATTTTTATTGCAAAAGTTATAAAAATTGTTGTTTGCATATTCGGTTCCATTGTCGCATTGGAATTGTTTTATTTTTCTTTCGAATTGGGTGTTTATGTGGTTGTAAAAAGTGGTAAAAGTAGCAAAAACTTGTGATTTATGGGACAGTGGAAATGTCCACAAGAAGTCTGTGTAATCATCTAGGAACAACACATAATAACGGTGACCTCCCGTGCTAAGGACGGGGGAGGTCCAGAGATCACTATGAACAATATCAAAGGGCGTGCAGGTAGAATTCATAGAGTCATAAAAGGGAAGTCTAGTGCTCTTCCCAAAAACACATGGTTCACACAATGTTTTATTTGTTTTTGAATAATTAATGAAAGACGACAATTTTAAAGATTGTAAAAGAGTATTCCCCGGGTGTCCTAGACGTTGGTGCCAGCGATCTTGTGTGATGGTAGTGAAAGCGGATGGAGAGTTGGATGTGGTGGAGAGTGGAGCGGTCAACGGGTAAAGATCGCCGGTGCTGTTGCATCTAAGGATGGGCGCCCGAGTTTTGAGATCCTTCACAAGAAAACCAAAAGGGTCAAACTCAATAGAAACAAGATTATCAGTGGTTAGTCGTCTAACAGAAATTAAGTTTTTAATTATGTGAGGGGCAAAAAGGACATTGTTTAGTTTCAAAGGTGGGAAGGGTGGTGGAAGGACTTGGTTGCCTTGTGCCACTACAGGGATAGATTGACCATTTCCAACAATTATAAATTTATTAGTGCACTTATTAAAGTTAGATGGAGAGTATATACCTTGCTGGTTGGCTGAGTGGGAGGATGCGCCGGTATCCATAACGCCATGATCGGGTGGGTTGAGAGCCATTGTGTAAAGGGCCTGCTCGATGTCCGTAGGCGTGTATGAGTAGTTTGCCTGGTCAGGATGGGCTCCCAAGATGCCTTGACCCTGCTGTGAAAATGGTCGAGACGGGTATGGACAGGGTGGTCGGGCGGATGAGTTCTGTGATTGTTGGGAATTATTGTTCATGATCTGAGACCATTGGTTGGCCGTCCATGAGGTTGGGAAAACAATGTAAGGATGGTTCGGAGATGTAGTTGGCTGACGACTCCTGTTGTTATTGTTGTAACCACGCGAGCTACCTTTTCCACGACCACGGGACTTGTTCCGGTTGGTGTTGGAGGTGTCAGCGGACTGCTGTGAGTTTGTAACAGCAGCCAATGCTGTCGCAGAGTGCTGAGCAGCGGCGGCTGATTGGTGTTTCTTTTTGGCTTCCTCGTTGGTGAGACGCGAGCGAACCTCCGAGAAGTCCGGGAGCGGGTCACGATTCTGCAAAACAGTGGAAATACCATCAAACTGCTCAGTTAAACCTGTTAAAACTTGGAGAACGATCATGCGGTTGTCAATGGGTGAGCCGAGTCCTTGAAGTTGATCAGCCAAGAGTTTGGCGTGTTGTAGATAGGCAGACATAGATGAGAAATTAGCAAGATTCAAGTTGGCGAATTCTTGCCCAAGAAAAATAGCACGAGTGTTGCTTTTGTCGTTAAACTCGTTCTGAAGAGCCGACCAAGCCTGATAGGCCGACTGACCGGGAACGCAAATGATGTGAAGAAGATCATTCGAGATGGTCCCGTATATCCACTGGAGCACGAGGGCATCCAGCCGAGACCAGGATGCAGCCTTTGGATCAGCGGTGGCTGTAGCCTTTGGATCAGCGGTGGCTGTACCATCAGCCGAGGAGGAAACAGGTTCGGCAGGTCTGGGTGAAAGGTGTTCGATGACCTCGTAGGCTCTACAGTGAATCTGAAAGAGTTCCAGCCATGTAGAAAAATGGGGCGACTCCTTTTCTAAGACAAGAGGGATGAAATTTCTGATGTTTGAGATTGTCATGGCTGGGTGGAGGTGGGATTCCATGGCAAGGGAAGGGTGAGGAGAACTGGAGGTGTGGGAGAGGAGCCGGCGGCGGAGTACCGTACCGGAGAAGAAGAAGAAAGCGATAGGTTTAGGAGAGGATCTTTTATTGGAATGATACCATATTGGAATTATGATTGATGCCCCCCCATTGCATTCAACATATTAACTTATATAATACATTACAGATCTCCAATTTAGGAGGGGAATTAGCTATTTTCTAAATATACAAATGTTTCCTATTATGTATTCTATTAATAATCATTCAAATTATACACACTATATTAGGTTTGATCTCCTTTCCATAAAGTCTTCCACAAAAGAATCGATAAAGTAGTTGATTTTGGTTGCCCAAATACACAATTCCACACAAACGTAACGGCCTATAAGCCTGTGATTTCGTCAAAGGTGTTTATAAGAACGTATAAAATAACACGTCTCAAACAAACATATTAATTCTTCAATCATATCTTTATGTCATTTGCATCACTATGCTTACAATGATTTCCTTCCATTCTATACTCTATTTGATTTAAAGTTATCAAGTAAATAAACTGGTCGTTAATTAATAATTTTCAAACTTTTATATGTTGAGTCATATTCTAGGGGCATAATGTTGAGTACTACAACTTTTGTAACACTTCTTGTTCGACTTCCACTAAATTGCAGGCTTTCTTAAGAAAGCTTCATGTTCCCCACCATACCACTTGTTAATGTTGAAAGCACTCTTGACACAATAAAGCCACTAGCATGGACCTTTAGCTACATGTGTCATTACAATTTAAAAGGACTTGTGCATTATGGTCATCTATTTTAACTGATTTTTAATTGAGATAATGTCAAATGGACCCAACTAGTGTTCACATCCAGCTGGTATTAAAGCAGTAAACTTTCCATATAACTTCTTATTGCATGGTCATAAATCACATATGATTGTGTCTTTGAAATTACTAGACTGGCAGAGATTTACTACAACGGTACAACTAACTTTTTACACCAAGTCACTTTCCGCATGTATTGAACCTAAAGAAGAGACAGCCAAGCACAAAATGCTCCTAGATCCATGTATGACGTTTTCATTGGTTCAAAATAATTGCTCCATCAATACAAACCAACTTTTATAATTGGTTTAGAAAGTTAAGATCATTATTATACGTAATAAAAAAACAATGGTGCAAGAATAGTGCTGTTTGGCAGCTCAACCCCAGCCATAGGCTCTGCCTTTTAGACCTCGCTACCAGGGGCGTTACCCTTGAACCCCGCCAACCCTTTTGCAACCCCCATTACTTAGGGGCTTCGCCCTTAAAAGGTTTTCAATATAAAAGATCATAATAAACTCAACACAAGCATGCACTTCGCACATCTTAACTTGTTTTATAGATGTTATAATCACATTAGTTATTAGTCAATTCAGTTACACTAAAATATTTAACAATTATTAGCAACCTATAAATTTGATTATCTGACTTGACTTTATTGGAACATCAAGAGTTTCAACTTGAAAGAATATGATTTGATTATCGTGTATTCATTACTGGACAACGAAAGATGCTCCATTTGGGGCATTTACAGATTGCTTTGTGTATATCTTGTATAAATTTTAAGTTATTATGTCTACTACAAATTAAACCATATTAGTATGCTAATAGTCTTTTCTGTATACAATTTCTAACTTATTGGAAAACTATAATAAGTTTCTTCTATAGCCTAATACTCTATTTAGTTGGTTTTAATTAGCAATAGGTTCAAGCATATATTGTTATGGCTTGATTTCATAAATATACTTATTCTCCTTCAATATTGTGATGGTTTGATTTGACACATGGTGATTTTTGTCACCTTTAAATTTTCACCACTAATCTTTTATTTACAATCTACCAATCATCCTTTTCTTTAGGCCAAGTTTAGTTAGTTTCATCTTTTGGCTTCCTTCACATGTTTTAGACCACATTCTTCTTAATCCTTCAGCTTCATTAGCTTCTTCTAAAACATTGAATCCTCTGAGGTATTGAAATGAACTTCACATTTAATTTTGAAAATTTTGATGAAACAAAAAATTTCTTTTCAAGTTAAAAGTTTTAAAAAAAATAAATATTATGATAACTGATGAATCCAGAAATTACTATCCGTCTTTTGCTACGGAAGAAAGCCTTTGTTTCAGCCAGTTTTTAATGGCAAAGTAACTACAAGTTAACCGTAAAAAAAGACATACCTCATATCTTCTTTCCTAGCTAAGCTCGCTCTTCCGAAGAATCTATGGTAACATGAGAAGCTAAGTTTCTAATTTGATAAAAGAAATAGTGTTTGTCTAATGTTCCTAAGCATGGGATCCATTATTACTAAACCCTTCATTTTCTTAAATAAAAAAACAGAATAATGAAAGAAATAAAAGTCATTAATTGTTATTCTCATTTCTCTTCAACATCTCATCAACTTATTGTTGATGATAATCTTGCATTCTTTCCCCATTGTATAACCCAATTTCAAAGGGATTCAAGACACTTAAAAGACAAACACAACTTTGACTTTCAAAAATATCTAACACCACATCACAATATAAAGCGTAATAATGACTATTTGTCCAAACATCATTCAATAATCAATATAGTAATTACGGAGTTAATATAACATATATAGACAATAAAACCTGCTTTTCTTGTATAAAAAATAAAATAAATCAATACACCACTTCCTACTTAATAACACCAATCAAATCCGGTCCACCTTATCAGCTTTAATAACCGGGTTCGCAACCGCTATAGCGTCTCGACCGGTTCTCTTAAAATCAAACTCACAATCATGCTCCTCAGGGTACCTATGGTTCCCACAAAACACCTCCCCACACCTACACTTAAACCCCATCACACCCACCTTCTTCCTACAACTCCGGCACCGGTTCGCCGCCGTAAATTCCGCCACCGTTTCAACCACTTTCGCCGGAGACGACGAACAAACAGCCGTCTGTGAAGAGAGAGACACCACCCTGTTCACCAGCTTATCCACGGCGGCTTTAGCTGAAGCCGTTTGCTCGTCTTTGATCCGTTGGTCTCGAAAACACTTGGAGCAGAGGTTCATCGTCGCCGCCGAGCCGAAGAAGCGGCAGCCGTTGGCGCAGAGTGCCGGCTGGAAGCTTGTAGCGTCGTTCATCTTGTTGGCATCAGAACCCATTACGATCTTTCTGTAAGATTGAAGTCACAAGATTATTGTTGTGATATCTAATTTGCTTTCAATTGAAATCAATGAATCGATTCAAATAATGAAACTTGATGGAACACGAGTTGCAAGAGTCAAGAGATGGGTTGTATTTATAGGCGAAAGGGAGAGATTATTTTGATTTTTTATAGTCAGAGGTAATCGGTAATGACGGTGGGGATCGCTTAAAAACCTATAATGCCCCTTCTAGAACTGCAATATCTTTATAAACCCCGAGGGTAAATTTGTCTTTTTGAGCTTAAACCGATATATTTTATTTTGGATAAATATATTAAGAGATTCTTTTCCATTTTAGTTCAGAAAACGCTAGGGGCATCAAAAGGTTTCTAGAAAGATCCTAGATTTTCTAAACTTAAATATTGAACAGGAATAATATATCATTCGTTCTGCCGTACACCCGTCGATTTTACCTGTACCCGATTAACCCGTCCGACTGAGCTCACCCGTACCCAAAAAAACCCGACCCGAACAACCCGTTATACAAACAACCCGAAAACCGACTAAAACGATTCTTATTCGGATCGGGTTTTAGATAAACTTTCAAACCTCAAAAACCCGAATAACCTGAACCGAATAACCCGATCAACTCATATTATAATTAAGTAAATAATCTGTATACACTTGTTTAGATTGTCCAAATTAATCAAATCGTTTGAATATAAATATGTATTGAAGCACATTTTATAAATTATAGAAGTAAACTAACTTAAGTTCGCTAGTATTATAAGATTTCAAATGAAAAATCACTAAAACATACTAAATTGAGTCTATTGTTTAATACCTGAAACCCGACCCGAACAACTCGTTACCCGAACAACCCGAAACCGATTAAACCAAACTTTATTCGGGTCGGTTTCGGGTAGATTTTCAACGCTGAAAAACCCGAATAACCCGAACCGATTAACCCGAAACCCAATTAACTTACCCGCTCAACACCCCTATTCTATAGTAAAGATTTTGAATAGTTTATCCAAAACGAATAAAAATAAATTTAAAAGTTAATCTTAATTTTGCTTTCTAATGTTTGACTAAAGTAACTATATTCCTTCTAAATATTAAAAATATCAATTTACATTCAAAAGTTTTATATATTGTTTCAATATTTCTCTAAAAGTTTTATTATTTTGGATAAAATTGAAACAAATAACGAAACTTTTAGGTTAAAATTAAAACAAACTGTAAAACTTTTGAATGTATATTAATGTTTTTAATATTTTAAAAAAAATGGTAATTTTCAACAAACTTTGGATTAAAATTTAACTTAACTCTAAATTTAAATAAGACGAAGATGCTAAAATTCAGAGGGAGATCATGATTTCGATTAATAATATCAAAATAAGTTATCATAATCAAGAAACTCATTAGATCACAAAATATTATTTAATATTACTTGTTTCGTGGCTGTTAGAAATTATTTAATTATATGGCTTTGTGATTATTTAATAAGTTTGTTTAGTTATCATGTTTTAATAATTAACTAATACCTCTTATTGATAAGTTAATGTAATTATCAATTTTCGTTAATTGCACTTTAGTCCATCCAAGAAAATGTCGTGATGGACGATATTGCTCTTACAGGTAATTATAAATAGGGGGCTTATGATTCTAGTTCTTCTTATTGTCCAATTAATCAATCACACATATACATAATTTTCTCTCATCCAACATAGAGACACTATGAAGAACATCATAACGAAGAAATCTCCATCATAACTTGGGCATTCAAAGGTGATTAAAGAAATTCAACATACAATTGCATTATCAAGAACATGATCGAATCTTCAAGAACATGATCGAATTTTCTGACAAGTAAGTTTTACTTTCTTGAATCTTGATTATGTTGAAACTAAACCACATGTAGTATCAAACATGGTCAAATTTCAAGGATCATGTTCTTGATATTTTCATGAAATAATATTTGTTAATGATGATGTTAAAATTTCATAAGAAATTTGATAGATTAAAATTATCATATGTTAATGAACATGTCGAGGAATGAAGTTTAATGGTTTAATAAAATTATTTGGAGGTTATTTCATTCATGAAACACAAAGATGCACGTGGAATTATGATGATTATAATTGAGAAAGTTTCTTGAATCTTCTAACAAGTAAGTTTTACTTTCTTGAACTTTAAAGTTGAAACTAAACAACATTGACCAGACTTAATACGTATAAAAATTTTCAGGTTAACACGCATAAATTTTTCCTTCCTAACGAAAAACTGGGGGCTTCCCCCCACCCCATGGCCTCTTAAAAGCTTCACCATTAGTTTTCATGTACGATGATTGCTTACTCTTGACTTGCAATTATATTTGGCAATCTAAGATGCAAAAGAACAAAGGCAATTATGCCAATGCGATTATTTTCTGATCGATCAATGAATGTCACAAAGAAGAAGATGAAGATGCTTAAATTTAGCTCCCGCATAACACACGGTTTTAAAGAAACCGTCAACATCTGTCCATAATAAGTGTGCGGTCTACTTTTTATTTGCTAAATGTTGGTCAAAGACATTGGGTTGCTAAAAAGTTAATACATATGAGATCGATTTTTTTAGCAACTAAAAAATCGCTTACAGATCACTGGTTATTCCGATCATGTTCAATACCCAGGGTATAAAATCTAAGATCACTTGGAGGAGGAAACTCATCATTGGTGAAAAACCCTCTAGTCAAACCCGAAACTTTTCTTTTGTTACATGTGAGACTTGAGATATGTTGCTTCAACCAATCGAGCTATAGTTTTTATAATTTCCACTTATCAATCATATGATCAACATCTACATCTAAGATCACTTATCAATCGAGATATGTTTCTTTTGTTACATGGTATGATTAGTATGAGAAAGGAAATCACGAACCTCGAGACATATATATGTGGGTGTGTTGTTTAGGTTTGATTGAAGTGGCAATATTGCAACACGATGAAGTTGATAACTCAATGTGTAGTGGACAAGTGGCGGATTCACTCGATCAAACATACATTCTAAAGCAATAGTACTCGATTAATTTTACATGTAAAATTTTAATTAATAAACAAATACAATTTTATTAATGTATATTATTCAATGATGAGAGATAAGCGGAAAGAAAAAAATGATAAGTTCGTAGATTTGTTACACATGTCGAAACCATTTACTTATTTATTATGTGTGTGTGTGTGTGTGTATATATATATATATATATATATATTTGTGTGTATGAGAATGACTAAAAAGGTCTTATCATCAATCAACTTTTATAGATGTATCTTCGTTAATGCCCTGTTCAATAAAATTTAAATAATTACATACAAAATAACTACCAATACATTATCAAGAAATTATAAGATATAATTCTTTGATTTTTTAGATATATATCATATGAGTAAAGGTGTTTAAAAACAGGATATTCGAAATTTTATATATCCTTGATTTTTTTAGATAGATATCATATGAGCAGAGGTGTTTAAAAACAAGATATTTGAAATTTTATATATCTAAATATTTTGGTTAGTAGATTTCAATATTCGAATCGGAGGTCTTGGATATCCGAATCTGAAGTCTAAGTAGATATATGGCCTTCGGAGACTTGGAGTATCCTTTCACAATTTCACATTTGAGTTTTAACCGATGCTTGATTCCTTAATTCCACATTTCCACGAATAGAATAATACGGGCCTATATGAAGTAGGGCAGTTAACAAATTTGGGCTGGCCAAAAAGCCCAATCATACTTTTGAACTTGATATAATCCATAAAACAGAAAGTTTGTTTTATTATTATTCAACTTTGAATAGTATGAAAACAATCGAACTCTTTTACACGATTAAAATACTAAATTAAAAGTTTGGGTTCAAATGTGTGTTGCTTCTTCTTTATAATACAAACTCTTAGGTAGCGTTTGGTGTGCAGGAATAAGGGACGGAATGGAATGAACCATTGAGGGTGAATAAATAAATACATGTTTGGTTGATGGAGGTAATTGAATGAATCATTACATAGTTGATTTCATTCCCTCAAATTCATTTCATCCACTTTCTCTTCTTTTTTTTCATTCCATACATTCTTCCATCATTAGTCACCCACACCACCCGCCACAACAACCACCACCGACCACCAAGATCACTCGTCACCAGTAACCACCACCGGCCACCACCGCGGTCGGCCACCACCACCCCGGGAACACTATCGCCGGACACCGCCACCGCCGCCTGAAACCACTGAAGGCCACCACCATCGGCCACGGCCGGCGCCGGAAACCACCACCGGAAACCACCTCCGAAGGCCACCACCGCCGCCGGGAACCACCACCGCAAGAAACCACCTCCGAAGGCCACCACCGACATCGCAAGAAACCACCTAAAGCCCCAGCTGCCTCAGGAAACCATCTCCGGCCACCACCGTCGCCAGAAACCGCCGTCGTCGACTTCCACCGTCGTCGGAAACCGCCGCCGACGAAAACTACCACCACCACTGGAAACCACCGGCACCGGAAACCACCGCCGGCCACCACCGCCACCAGAAACCACCTTCGGCCACCACCCCCGCTCGCCATCACCATCATAACTACTTTTACACGTCATTGTTTCGTTTTTTATACCTAACAAATAAAACAAATGTATGATTCATTTATTACTAAAGGGAAACCAAACAAAACAATGGAATGTAATGATTCATTTCATTCTCTTATCTATTCCATTCCCTTATTCATTCCATTCCCTTATTCATTCCATTCCTTTGTCCATTCCATTACTACATACCAAACATACCCTTAAGTAGTGTTTGATATGCAGGAATGAGGGGCGGAATGGAATGAACCATTGAAGGTGAATGAATAAAGACATGTTTGGTTGGTGGAGGTAATAGAATGAACCATTACGTAGTTGATTCCATTCCCTCAAATTCATTCCATCAACTCCCCCTTCTTTTTTTTTCATTCCATACCTTCTTCCATCATTGGCCCCCCCCCCCCCCCGCCACAACAACCACCACCGACCACCAAGATCGTTCGTCACCAGCAACCACCATCGACCACCAAGATCGTTCGTCACCAGTAACCACCACTACACTGGGAACACTATAGCCGGCCACCGCCGCCGCCACCTAAAACCACTGAAGGCCACCACTACCGGCCACGTCCGGCGCCGGAAACCACCATCGGAAACCACCTACGAAGGCCACCGCCGCCACCGGGAACCACCACCGCAATAAACCACCTCCGAAGGCCACCACCTTCATCGCAAGAAACCACCTCTAAAGGCCACCACCGACATCGCAAGAAACCACCTAAGGCCACCGCTGCCTCCGGAAACCACCTCCGGCCAC
>BJCM01070153.1:0-11582 GCA_018326385.1 Flaveria bidentis
TATATATATATCATTAATAAATGAGCACGAGTGTCATTTTACATGTGAAACAACACAACAAAATTGTTTGACATGTGAAACGACCAATCACATTTAAATGTTATCTTGAACAAAATTCAAACATTTTAATCACATTGAATAGACTTGTTTGTTAATGATAGAACATTTTTCTTAACAATATATAAATAAAACAAAAAATGTAAACTGGTATTCTTTCAGCTACGAAAGAAACTACACCGTACATATATGTTTCACATGTGAAATGACCCTAACACTTCGGAAATTTATCATGATCAAACTTAATCTTTGCATTGAGTTAGATAGGACAGTCCCATTAAAAAATCGGCAATAATGATGGTACATTTTTCATAATTCCATAATGTGAACCGGTTATTTTACATGTGAAATAACAACAAACAACATTGGTGACCTGTCTACCCATCATTTCAGAAGAAACTCACTACAAATACACCTACTAATCTATTATAATAAACCATTGCTAATCTGAAACATATTACACCAAATTACACTCGAACTCATGAACTCAATAATAAAAGGTTATGGTATTGTCTCTTCCTAAATCAATTGAAAGTTTTAAAACCCAAGAGCAATCGATAACGTAGAAAAGGTCAACCTAAATGATTTTTGGTTTAGATATGCTTGTTTTTGCTTTAATTTTTACATGGAGACTGTATGCCTATACTCGAAGACCACATAAAAGTCAACTACCAATCCAAGAAATAATGCAAATAATTCACCATTTAGAATCGAGGTTTCAACACAAATCAACGAATGATGGACAAATATATGTAACAACGGCCTTTTTTAGTGATAGTAGACATATTTACCCACAGATTGTGTGTAAAAAAGAGAGATTTTACAACTAGTTGCTTCGATCGAATATGCGTGCTCTCTCTAAAAACTTTGATGAATGGGGGACTTGTTTGATTTTGTGGTGTGAAGTAGGTAAAGTAGGGAGAAGATTAATGCTTGTTGTACAGAAGAGATGACGAAATCGGAATAAAATAAACTTTTCTATTTACCCCTAACGGTGAAATGGGGTAAAATTTATACTAATTTGATTTAACATAACTTGCTCGATTTTAAAAAGATAGGAGTGTGGAGATTAGTTCCCTGTTTCTATTCGTTTATTTGTTTATTTACTAGGTCGGTATGTATGTATTACATCTTTTTAATAAATAAAATATCAAATATAACTAAACTAATGAAATTATAAAAGATATTTTAAAATAATATATGATTAAAAGTACGTCTGATTTACGGTTTTAATTAATAAACAATTATATCATTTTTAACTTTTATTTTTAATTTTTTTAAAAAAGTTGCTTTATTAAAAGTATGTTTTAAAACAAATTGTTTTAAAAAAGTTCATTTTGAAAAGTTTCCTTATTATAACTTCAAATTTTAATTATTTGGTTCATAAAATTTTTAATTTTATAAATACAAGTTTTATAACATTTTATACTTTTTAAAAGTTTTAATGTTTGGGAAGGTTTTTATTTTTTAAATATTGCATTTATCCAAATATCTCTTTATTAATTTACTAAAAAGTATTTTTTTAAAAGTTATTAAATAATATTATTAGAGGTAATTAATTGGGGAGAGAAACAAAATAAATAAATTTAGGAGGTCTACAATTGTACTATGTGTCACTTAAAAACATTCTTTTATTAACATTTGTTTAATAGTATAAATAATTTTTTTCTATGAACCTCTTTATATTTGTGTTTTTGGGTACAAATCAATTTCTAAGTTGAGGATAACGAAAATCATAAAGACATTTATATTTGATGTATTAAATGCAATAGTAAATTATAATTTGCACATTTTATAAAAGTAAATAGTTGCATATCTAAAGTCTAAAAATGTCACTATGTCCATGACTTTTCATTTTTCATCCATTTAAGCCAAATGACTAAAGTCATTAATATTATTGTCAAAACCTTTATTGAAAAGACTAATTTACCCCTAAAAATTAAAATAATAAAAAAAGACTTTTATGACCTACAAATACCCACACCCTACCTCTCTCCTCCCTAATCTCCATCACCAATGCCAACCCAACACCACCACCACATAGCCACTCACCACCACCACCATCACTAGCTTCTGTCACCACCATCATAAGCACGAGTCACCACCACCACGAGCTCCGGTCGCCACCGCCACCAACTCTGGTCACCTCCCCACAAGCTTCAGTCACCACCCTCACCAGCTTCCATCACTACCAGCACAACCTCCTATCACCACCACCATAAGCTCAGTTCACAAGTACCACAAGAGCCTAACCCCTAGCTTGACTCGTCACCATCACCGCAACCCGCCTAGTCACCGCCACCCCACCGCCATCGCAACTTGCCTAGTAACCGCATCCTGCTCCGTGAATGCCACCAAAGCCCTCCCCGTCACCACACAACCATCACCAAACACTCTCCCCCTACTTTGTATATCTCTCTCTCTACATTTTTTTAATTTGGTTTTTGATTTGGGATTTGTGGATGAAAAGTTTGATAATGGTGGTTATTTGCTAGTGAAAGGTGTTATGTGATGGTGGTGGATGGTGTTGGGTCAGATCCTGGATAAAAGCTTTTGCGGTGGTGATAATGATGGTGGTGGTGGTGGGTAGAGAAGGTAATTGTAGGATCCGTGTTTGTCTTTAAACACAAGTTTATCTCTCACTTAAACACACTCGAATGATGAAGCGGAATCTCTTAACTAAGTTGATAATAATATACCAAGTTAATGAATATAAGAATTGTTTCAACATACTTGTATATATTACTTTTCAACTCAATGTTACAAGACTCTTACAAGTATTTTTGAAGGAGTTACAATGAAAAACTATATATACTACTATCTACAACCGGCTATACTTAGATAACCAACTAAAACTTACAACTAGATAAATACTACATTGCTAGAGGTAAGGTATCTAATATAGAATACTATCCTTGATTAGATAGTCATGACATGTCCATTACTTACCTTTTATCACCGATCTTATTTGGTAACTATACTAACTGATAAAAGGTGAATAGTAGATTAAAGTATGGTCAACTACATAAGCGTGGGAAAGAGCAATGCAGTATATCAGAGTTAGCAGCAAGTGTTATCGGACTATACTTTGTCCACTAGTTCATTGTTGGTTCTTCCAAAACTTAAATGGCTTTGGTAGAATAAGTTTTTCCGAAACCATTTATACTTTGGAAGAATCAACTTCTTCTGAGACTTCTGCAAGTCTTCATGATTTTGTTATTCGGAAGACTTTGTCTTGAATCTTCTAATTGTTTAACTTCGGAAGGAGAACTACTTAGTCTTAGAAGACTGAGTTCTTCCTTTTGAAGTTCTTCAATCTTTAGCTTCGGAAGATCTTCAACTTAGCTTCAAAAGAGCAGCTTTGTTTTTGGAAGACTTCTTTTAGTTGCACTTAAAATCTTCTAAGTGTAGTTTTGGTTGCACCAGCCTCATATGATCCAACAAAAACTTCCCCTAGGCTGATGCTACTAAAACTTCACTCTTTTCTACTTCTCAAAGCTTTCAACACTAAGGAAAGAAATTATTTGCTTGTCTTTTTGTTCTTTCCTAAAGTGGTGATGAGAAGCTTGTACAAGTCATTTGTAGATAAGAGATCCAATCTATTGCTCTTGATGACATGTACTTTTATTGTGGCTCTTTAAAGAGAGTTAGTTGACAGGAATTGTAGTCATATTCCCATCTAACTATGGAATCTGAAGCAGAGCCTTCAACCATTTGAAGGAATGAACCTCCTTTTGTACGTAGGGGCACCCTCTCCTTCTTTCTTTCTCATTTTCAACTCCTCTTCAGTCTTTGCTTTCTTGGTTAGCTTAACAATATGAAAGTTGTTTAAGTGATTTCTAATATGAGCACCTACTTGGGAGTTGGAGGTATTGGAGAATGGCTTCTTCGCTAACTCAGCAATATCAAATCTGAGATAAGCTTTCATCCAGGCTTTGTCTTCCACCTTATTGGCAACCGTATGTTGGGCCTCCTCCTCCTCCTTCTTCTTCTCCTTCAACTTTTCACTAGCAACATTCTTCCATTTCTTATTGATTTGATCTTGTTCTTTATAAAAAGAAACAAGAATATGTCATTTTTATAAGGAGTCAACTCCTCTAGAAAATAGACCTTTAGCATAGGAAAGCTATCCTCTCCATCATCTGACTTTGCTCAGCCTCTTCTTGCCTTCTCCTCTTTTCCTCCTTTTCGACCAACCTTGATGCTTCCTCTTTCTCCGTTTGCAGCAAGGTTGCCTTCTCTACCTTCACAAGCTCAACAAGTTTGAGTAGAAACGTTTCTTCATTATCCACTTCCTATCACCTCCACTCTTCTCCTGTTGTTGATAGACTCTTGAGTTTGTTGCTACTGCTTTGTGTAACCTTTCGTATTTTCGTTAAATAAAAATTAACGTCGTTATGTTCTTGTAAGGACCTTTCTGCAATTTAATGAAACTTTGAGGACTCGTTTATGCTTGTTTCTTTATTAATTTAAAAGTTAATAAATTAATTTATTAAATAATAAAAACAATAGTAATTACAACTTTTGCTTATTATTATAAAACTTAACTTAAGTTATAATAATATAAATAATAAAAATAGTAAAAATAAAATAATAATAATAATAATAATAGAAATAATAATTTATAAAAGTTAAATAATTAATAAGTTAGAATAATGTTTAAAACTTAAAGTTTAATTAAGTTCAGGAGGTATTTATGTCAATTTGGAAACTTTAAATAAAAGTTTCTAGCATAAAATAATAAAAAATTAAACCTCAAGGACTATTAGGTAACTTTCTTAAAAATCAAACCCAAAACCCCCTATCGGCCCGTTTCGGCGACCGATTGGCGGTTCTCCGGCGACTCCTCCGCTTGTTAATCAACCGTTTTTCATCCAAATTAATTCAATTAAATCGTTCAATGACCTGTTTCGAAGCCACAAACATGTTTTAATTCGATTTAACAGGCTGTTATAAACCTTTAAGTTAGAAACCAAAATTCGCATTCAAGACTTGATCGTTCGGATTGAAACCAATTAAATCATGATGTTGTAATTGAGGGCAAATAACCTAATTGACACCCTAATACTAACTGAACACACAATTTCATTCAAAACACACGAAATCATCACATTCGAACCCTCTCTTCATCGCAAACTTGCAACTTAGTTGAACTATCTCTTCTGGGTATCTTAAACCAAAATTGATTGAGGGCTTTTGCTTATCAACACCATTGGAAGCTTCTGTCACCACGAATTTGAGTTTAATCATCATTATCTTCTCGAACCGGTTACACCAGTCGCGACCTATCCTTTATCTTCTTTTCTCCGATTTAAACATCAATCAGGTAATTAAAAACACATAAATACTCAATTTCACTTGAGGATTTTAAGCCCTAATGTTGATTTCATTAACATGTACGAATTGATGTTCAATTTGATTCAAATCGTTCTAGGGTTCATAAGGACCGACGATGTCCGTGTAATTAATGTTTATAAAAATTAAGAACTGACTTTTAGCAGGCTTAGGCGCCCTCGCCTACTGGTTAAGAGCACATTTTCCCATCCTTGAGGTCCCGGGTTCGAACCCGGGCATTCTCATTATTTTTTAAAACCTTTCTTTTAAGCAAATTTAATTATAGAAAAATCTTAATAATTATAAAAATCATTTTTGTAAACTTTAATTATTTTTAAAGTCATCAATTTATTTTCTGTAAATTTCTAAATTTAAATAC
This sequence comes from Flaveria bidentis, assembly GCA_018326385.1. Taxonomy (NCBI): domain Eukaryota; kingdom Viridiplantae; phylum Streptophyta; class Magnoliopsida; order Asterales; family Asteraceae; genus Flaveria; species Flaveria bidentis. The sequence goes on from BJCM01070153.1 coordinate 5,771, forward strand.
TTTAATATTCATTTAATAAAAACATTTTTAACAAAGGTCATTCTTAGATTATTTCTTATTAAATAGACTTTGAATAATAGTTTAAATTAATAAATTATTATTGGTCAATATGTTACTTTTAATTATTGTTTACTCATGTTTATTTAACATAATTGTAAAAAAATTACACTTTACATTTAAAATTTACCAATTATGATAAATGATTTAATTTTATTTCTTTATATTAAATTACTTAAATGGTATAGTTCTTTTCATTAAATCAAAATATAAGTGATTTCGTTATTTAATTTTATTTATTTATCAAAACCCCAAATTCCTATTGAAACCCTAGTTCACGTATAAATCATTAATCTTATCTTTAAACTTAATCTTAGAACTTACGTTTAGGTATCTTGTAAAAGAAATCATTGGAGCACCACTTAATTTCTTGTTATTTTCTTAAGAATCATCTTATATATATCATGTGAGTTTTTATGCCTTTCTTTTATCTTATTTCACACCTTTTGGGGTGAAATATGTTAATGTTATAAACTAACACTTGTAAACGTCTTGATACTTGTAAATGCACTAGCAATTCATATTTAATCTTGTCCTGGTTATTTGTAATATTTTGAGCCTTATATGATAGACATTTTGTGTAGACAATCATTAACTATTGCTAGCCTAGTGACGTCAAAGATCTATGGGCTAGACAAGCTTTTTTGGTGCTAATGTCGAGGTTATTGTTGGCTGCTGATGAAGTATGACTTGTTCATCATCGGAACCAAGTACACTTAGCTAATTATCGTTATAACTTATTGTGGTCATCTTTGTCAAGGTTTTATTGTATCATTATGTTATTTATAAACTTACATTATTCGTAACCAATGATATGAATTGCTAATTCACCAACATTCAATTGTTGACTTTATTTTTAACATCTTCCGAGAAATGCCCAAGTAGATCTTGAAGTGGATACATCTAGTATTGGACCTAGAAATAAAAGACTTATTTTAAATTTGAATTGTTGAACTTATAATATGCTTTATTTTGTTTGAGACTTATTGGTTGTAAATTTTCATTTTAAAACTTATGGTTAATTATATTTACATTTAATGGTAGTGTTATGTGGCTGTAAACAATCTAACCCTCACATCTCAACGTTTCCGCCGTTAAGGTTGGGGTGTGACAGATTTGTATCAGAGCCCATAACTATAGAGATTTAGGTTATTAAAAATGGTGACCTAGAGTATAGTTGATGCATGAACCTTATATGAAAAATTTATATGATCTTGTAAATCTATTTGTTGCATGCTATATAATGCTACCTGTTTAGGAAGACCTCTTAATGTGCAACATGATGTTTTTAGCTATAATTGCCTTTTAATTTGAAAACTTGGTTGCTTCGTCTCCCCTTAAACTTATTCTTAACCCCTTACCCTCACGACGATGAATTTTCTTAAACTTGTTCTCGATGACACATGGGATCGTACGCACTATAGCAAAAGGTTCAAATCTTTAGACTTTATGTCTAATCTATGAAAAATCTTATCAAGGTTTTAATTTCATTAGCCTAAAGGAATATTTTATGACTCATAGACACCTGTATTATGGATTTATTGGCAAAAAGCCCTCAGGCTAAGGTAAGCATTTCGCATAAATCCCAATCAACCATGGGACTAGTTATGCTTACCTAGGTATTTCTAGGATGAGTGATAAACTATAGTCAATATATATAAGTTCCTAAGGCAAATTGAAGTTAAGTCACCTTGACGTGTCAACGTTTTCAAATGGTGATGTGCTACCAAATGGAATCATTTCGTGTGTGTTTTATAAGTCTTGAATAATCCTTGCTTGATTTACTATTTTTACCTTAAAATTCCGAAGACTAACTTACTTTGTATCCAGCATGTCTCGCCATCATGGAAAGTGTGGTAGCTCCGACCACAAAATGGCCGCTATGATCGCCCACGAAATGATTGTCGTCCTTCCGACCATGGTCGTCGAATTGAACAACACTTTAATAATGACCAACGCTAGAAACAACATTAATGGCTATGGACAAGGAGAGAATAGTGCAAATCAAGGAAGAAACAACCAAACCTGAACGTTCAAGCACTTCAACTCGTGCAAATCCACAAGCTTTAGTGGGAAAGAAGGAGCCACTGGACTTCTTGAGTGGTTTGAAAGTATGGAGAACACCGTTATCAATAGTGAGTGTCCATAGGCACTCAAAGTCCGTTACGCCACAAGTGTTCTTCAATACAGGACACTTACGTGGTGGAATAGCGAGAAAAGGAACCAAGGTGTTGATGTTGTGTTAGCATTATCTTGGGATGAATTTAAGAAATATTGCAATTCAAAAGTTTTGCCCAAGAAGTGAGCTACAAAAGTTGGAGGAGGAATTTTGGAATCTCAAACAAGATGGTGGAGATCATTTGGCCTTCTTAACTAGGCATCATAAGTTGAGCATTTTGTTTCCTCATATGGTCGATACCGTTCCTCGTAACATAGAGAAGTTCATTAAGGGGGTACCACTCCAAATTCAAGATGTTGTGGTGGGTAGTAGACCCACAACTCTGGTGAATGCAATTACCATCACTACACAACTCACCAAAAACTATATTAGAGTGGGCACCTTGTCTGTTAAAGGTGCTAAAAAGACTAAGTTGGTGGTACCTGAAGCAACCAAGGAGGGCAAAATTGAACCATGCTACAAAAACAAGAAGCGCAAGTTCACACCAGCCCGAAACTATGTTGTGGCAACACCCAAAGTACCTCAAAGGCAACCCGTTCTTGTTGCACAAGCTCCTACTGCTATGGCCTATGTTGGTCCTCAACCATTGTGCAACATCTGCAAGTATCACCATGCGGGGAATAAACCATGTCGCATATGTTCACTGTGCGGTAAATATGGGCACTTAGTTGCTACTTGTCACCGTTTACCAAACAACACGCGTTAGTTTCTAACCGTGCTTGCTACAAATGTGGGGAACCTAGTCATTTTCACCCACAATGCCCCTGTCTTGCGGGAAATATTCCACAATATCGAGGCCATGGTTTCAACATTAACGCAAATCAATCACAAGAGAATAACGACGCGGTGAATGGTACATCGAATCCAACCTTACCCTTTGTAATCTAAGTTTTTTGTTGCTTTACCTATATTGTTAAACATCTTTAAAACTAAACAAGTTTGTTTCTTGTTAATAATTCCTATGCGTACATTATTCTTTGACTCGGAAGCCGATAAGAGTTTTGTCTCGTTTGAATTTGAACCTATACTTGCTAAGACACATACGAAACTAGAAAAGCCTCTCAATGTTGGAGTCGCCGATGGAGAACCCGTCTCCATTGATGTCATTATTCGTGATTGAATCTTGAGCCTGAATGAACATGATTTTCCTATCGATCTTATTCCTATGAAACTTGAAAGTTTTGACATTATCATCAGTATGGATTGGTTAGCCAAACATCATGCGGAAATCATTTGCTTCAAGAAGTGCATTTGAATTCCTTTACCTTTGGGGGATTCATTGAAAGTGTTTTGTGAAAAATCCTACAAAGGACTCAAGCTTATCTCGTGTACTCAAGCCCGAAAATGTCTAAGTAAGAATTACATGGCTTTCTTGGCCTATGTAGTCAACAAAAAAGTCAAAGGGAAAGATCTTAAGGATGTCTCGATTGTACGAGATTTCTCGGAAGTGTTTCCTGATGACCTTGGTGGTCTACCTCCCGTACGTGAAGTTGAGTTTAAGATTGACTTGATTCCGGGAGCGAATACCTTGGCTAAGTCACCTTATTGACTTGAACCATCGGAAGCGCAAGAGTTAGCCAATCAACTTCAAGAACTATCTGATAAGGGCCTTATCCGTCCTAGCTCTTCACCATATGGTGCACCTGTTCTATTCGTGAAGAAAAAAGATGGATCGTTCCATATGTGCATCAATTACCGTGAACTCAACAAACTTACCATCAAGAACCGCTACCCTCTTCCTCATATTGATGATCTTTTTGACCAACTTCAAGGAGTTGCTATATTCTAAAAAACGATTTACGTTCTGGCTATCATCAACTACGAGTTCATGATGATGATATCCTAAAAACTATGTTTCGTACTTGATATGGACACTATGAGTTTATGGTTATGCCTTTTGGGTTAACAAATGCTCCCGCTGTCTTTATGGATCTCATGAATCGAGTATGCAAACCGTATCCGGACAAATTTGTAATTGTCTTTATAGACGACATACTTATCTATTCAAAGTCCAAAATCGATCTGAATTTCACTTGTGACAAGTTCTTGAGCTGTTAAAGAAAGAAAAATTATACACAAAGTTTTCAAAATGCAAATTCTGGCTTGAGGAGGTCAAATTTCTAAGACATGTGGTAAATAGCTAGGGAATTCACATTGACCCTACAAAGGTGGAATATGTGAAAATTTTGTGTGTTCCTACAACCCCAACCGAAGTTTGTTCTTTCCTTGGTCTAGCCGGCTATTACCGACATTTCATTGCCAACTTCTCTAGAATTGTGAAGCCGCTTACTTCCCTAACTCAACCCTTCGAGTGGAGGTCTAACAAGAAGATGCCTTTAAAGCATTAAAGCACAAACTGTGTAATGCTCCTATCTTGATCCTTCCTGATGGAAATGATGATTTCATCGTATACTATGATGCATCTAGACAAGACCTTGGTTGTGTTCTCATGAAACGAGGAAATGTCATAGCATATGCATCGAGACAACTGAAGGTCCATGAGGTGAATTACATGACCCGTGATCTTGAACTGAAGGTCCATGTTATGGTTTTTTCCTTAAAGATTTGGAGGCATTACCTTTATGGGACGCAATGTATAGTCTACAGTGTTCATAAAAGCCTTCAACACGTTTTAGTTAAAAGGATCTCAACATGAGACAACGTTGTTGGGTCGAGTTGATTAGTGTATATGACTGATGTGCTCCAAATTATACATAAAAATCCTATCAAAAGAACATCAATCATTCCTTAATATCTTCCTTAAAATGATGAAAATGTACTTAAATATGTTTAATTGTGTTTTCAGGTGTTTAAAAGGGCAAGATGGACAAAAGAAGCATATTTAACAAGAAATTGAAGTAATCCGAGCTTTGGAGTCGAAGCATGGGGCCGTGCCTCATTAAGCACGTTCCCATGCCTTGCCAGAAACACACCCCCATGCTAAATTAACACACCCCAGTGCTTAGACATCCGACAGGACAAAAAGTACTGTCCCCTAAAAGTAGACACGGGGCCGTGTCCCATTTAGCATGGGGTCGTGCCCAACACAACCTGCATGTACGAGCCGACCAACTTTTGTATGCATTATACTAGCACAGGGCCATGCCTTTTAGGCACGGGGTCGTGCTTAAACACTCCAGAAAGCCTATAAATAGAAGCCTAAGTTCACTATTTTTGGCAAGCTTTGATGGGAGAGTTACTCTGCAGAACTCTCTCGGGAATCAAGACTTCAAGGTCATTTGGAGGCTCGGGAGGTGCATACAACACTGGGAAGAAGCTCAGGATCATCTTAACGTCATCCATTGTGGATTATCGGTTTGATTGTTCCATTTCACCGATGATTACATATCTATCTTTTTTGTTATTTGTTGTTATGTTCAAGCTCATTATGAGCTAAACTCTTTTTATCATCCTAATCGGATGAAACTTATGTAATTTATGATGAACTAATGGTGTGATAAATATTATGTTAATGTTATGGTGGACTTTGGAAAACTATTAATGGGCAGCATCTACATTTGAACGGGAAGTTATAAATTTATGGTTTGTGATTGTGATTGTCATACAAGGTTGAAA
>BJCM01070154.1:0-24802 GCA_018326385.1 Flaveria bidentis
TCGTATATACTTGTAAACATTTGAGACTTGTAAAACTTTGTCAAGGTTTGATTGTGCATTCTGTCTTACGTCCCTAGTTACTTTGTTCTCTATCTTATAACATGAATTGCCATATTTTATATATTTATGAATTGCAAACTATGGAAATCTCACCAACTTTGAAAGTTGACATTTTATTTTTAACATGTTTCAGGTTTCTTACTTGAAGATCTTCTTGTGTTCATATAGGACTTGGACCTAGATTAATTGAAAGTCTTATGTTATTGATTGTATCTTGATTGTTTTATCATTATTTATTTGTCTTGTAATGTTCAATAAAAATAATATTTAATATTATTTAAACTTATTAGTTCCATGTGCTATGAGCAATCGTCTTCCATTCGTCCACCCCGATGATTCCGCCATCGGTCGGGGTGTGACAATTTAAAACAAAGATAATCCATCATTCTACATTTTCTAGAGGGATGCATGTATAATATACCTCTTAATATATGTTGTTGATATAATTCTAACCAACAATCAAGAATGGGAAATAAGTTCTTTTACTAGACGTCTCCATCAAGGATTTGCCATTAAAATCCTTGGATATCTCAACTATTTCCTTGGCCTAGAGGTGACACATACCAAGTTTGGCTTGTCTCTAAGCCAAGTAAGATGCACATATGATATTCTAGATCGTGCTAAGTTATATGATTCCAAACCGCTACTCATGCAACTTTTTTAACTAAAGAACTACATTTTATAATCCTACCCTCTACTGTCATTGGTGGGTGCTCTTCAATAGCTCACCATCACACGCCTGAATCTATCCTATGCCATAAACCAAGTAAGCTTGTTCCTCTAAGCTCCTTTCGTAACTCACTTTTAATGAGTTAAACACATCTTGTGATATGTCAAATGCACTATCCCCTTTGGTCTCACACTTCAAAGAGTGACCAGTGTCTTAGTTATTACTTACTCTAATGCTGATGGGGCTTGTTGCATAGAAACATGGTGCTCCATATATGGTTATTCGATCTTTCTAGACAAAAATCTTGTTTCTTTGAGTGCTAAGAAACAACCGACCGTGTCCCACTCCAGCTGGAAAATCTAAGTATTGTGCTATGACAAATACTACTATTTAGATTATTTAGATTACTCATTTACTGCTCAAACTTCATGCATTGCCTCCTAACAGACCCACGTTGTTGTTGACAATCAAACTGCCTTTTTTTCTAAGTCAAATCCAGTCTCCCACAAACGGGTTAAACATATTGACTTGGACTATCATTTTGTTCGTGAACTTATTACCTCATGAAAACTTTATTGTAAGTTTGTTCCAACCGAACTTTACATCACATAGTTTTATACATCTTTATCGGAATAGAAACCTTCATATTTGTAATAAATTTGTCAGAAAGGTTCCTTGAAAATGTTTTCTAACTGGGCATTGCCAATAAAATTTCTTTTGTCAGAAACATATCTTATCAATAATTTTCCGACAATGAAAATTTAAAAATATTTCTAGTAACTATACATATGGATTCATCCAAATGGTGTGTGAATTGAGCAAAGATATTACATGTGTTGTGAATCGGAAAAAGTATAAGCATACAAGGAGGAAAAGAACAAGAAATATCCATCCTGTAAATGTGCGTTATTGCATAATAATATTGATAATAAACAATGTCCAATGAAAGATCTGTTTTTAGGGTTGATATTGTGACCAAGTTAAATGTCAGATTTTTGTATAATTTATTCGATCATGCATCAATCCATATAACAAGTCCATTATTGCACAATCCTTTAAGATAATTGACAAACCTCATCAATATTTTTTTCAAATACAAATCTTAAAAAAATAAAAATAAAATAAAAGTACATTTATACAAGAAATTAAATAAGGAACATTTTATGCACATTATATCCAAGAGGGTACACCAACTATTCTCTATCGTTCAAAGTCTATCATATCCTGCATATATTATTGTAAAAGCAAAAGTCAAATATAGCCTAACTATGATTTTCAAATAGAACCTAACAAAATAATTTAAAATAGTTATTACATTATAAAATATAGCCTAGTTATGTACACATAATAATAACAAAATGGTTTTCAAAATGTTTAATCTTGATTTACGTGTAAAAATCATACCATTATTTTTGTGAGAAAAAATTGAAAGTTTGTTTTTATAGTATTTATCTTTTATTGAATCTACACACATGTTATTCATGTATAAACTATATTATCTATACATGTGAAGGTAACGTATAAAATAGAGAAAAAGAAACATATTAAAAAATCACCATAATAGTTTTTATTTAGATGCCATACACATTTGTATGTTAAAATTAGAAACTTTTAAAAAAAAGTTATCACGATTTAGGTTTGCTGTTGAACTTCTCACAATAACATAATGTTCTGAAATGAACTTCATCATATCGTAACAATATATACACATATAATATTAGTTTAAGTCATTAGTAATAGCAAAAATCTAATATGCTAGTAAGAGCAAGATGTTTAAATCTACTTGTCTGTTTCTCAAATAACACTATACAACGTTAAAATAATCTTCATGGTTTCTAGAATACATTTTTCACATGGGTAATATTAAATAACACCAATTTTATATTCCTTTGATTCTAGAAACAATATTGTAACTTTCAAAACAAAAATAACAAAAACAAACCATCAAATAGAGAGAAAGAGAAAGAGTCATACCGTTGGAAGTCGATGTTGATAGAGAGAGCCGTTGAATTAGCGATGGTTCCGAAGGCAGTGTCGGACAACACCATGGTGGTGGCACCATACGACGGTGGTGAAACCGCGGTGATCGCAAAATCAACAACTCTGACTTGAATCACCTGATCCGGAACACAGGTCCCTGGCTCGGCAGCGCTTATGCATTTCACCAAATACTGCCGCCCACACGCCGCCCCGTTGTCCCATATCCCGTCACCCACGGAAGCAAAAAGGTTGCTCGTCGGAAACTGTGTGAGATCGTAGCCATAACACGCGGTAGCTGTTACAACAAGTAAACTAAATATAATAAGATATATATTTTTAAAGCAATATTGGTCATTAAGAGGTTTTTGGGCTCACTATATGTATCTTATGAGATAGAGGTAAGGTTTGACGAATTATGATATTATTTGTGAATACAGATAGTTATGCTATGAGTGAGATTACATTGGATATGATTGTATATAGATACAGAAGACTTACGGAGGAATGGGGGGCCGTACTGTGCGGAGGTGCCAACTTCACCGAGGGCCGGATGAAAGATGGTTAGGAGGAGGAGGAGGAGGAGGAAGAAAAGAATAAATAAAGGTGGTGATGGTTGTAGATGAATCATGGGTTTAGACATTATTGTGAACACATGGATTTGGAAAGTTTAGGGGGGAGGAGAATGGGTATATAACTAAATTTATATGTAAAGTCAACTTATCTTGTATTAATCAACGTAAGTTATATCTGTATGTATGTATACGCAGAGATAAAGAGAATGAAATAAATAAGGTGTATTTATAACATATTTTTTTTTAATTCAGATGTATGTTATAGATACATCATATTTAATTTCATCTCTCTATCTCTTTTTATACATACATATAAATACATGAAGAGATATAAACACAATAGGGTGTTCAAATAACAAAAAAAAACTATTTGTATAACACAACCTTTAATTTATACCAAAGTCTTTCAATCATATAATTAGAAGTATGTTACAGATACACCCTATTTATTTTATTATTTTTATATCTCTCTATACATACATGTAGATATATGGTGATTGGCGGAAATAAAGGGAGATCTAGCGATGGTGGATGTCGGTAATAGAGATGGATAGAGACATCCGGCGATATTGGTGTCAGAAATCGAGAATGAGAGAGTCAGATGAGAAAGATGACGACGGAGATGATTGTTATACAGCGTTGGTGCAGAGGTTCTATCGATAAGGAAGAAGACATATTTATTTATTATATATTTTATGTATTTTATGTATATTATAAAAACACTCCTTAAAGTTATTTTAGTAATTTACAAAAATAGTCTTTGTATGTAAAATGACCAAACCATCCTTACATTTAACTATCAAAACTAACAGATTTAGTGTTATGAATCAAAACTGTTATAAAAAATAAAATTGCAGGGCATGATATGATATAAGAATCTTTTTTAAACTTAAATGGTTAAAGTGACCAAACCATAAAGACCGAAACCAAAATTTACTTTTTTTAATATTTTTTGAAAGTGTTTATAAGTGAATGAAAGAAAATATAATGATAAAGTTATAAACAATATTTTTAATTCAAAAGAAAAATAAAAAAATTTAATATAATTATAAGGATTATGAACCTAACGTGAATGCTATGAAAAAACTTTTTACCTATTTATAATTTCTCTAATAAAATTATCATTGGTTTTGAAATATTACATGCGGGTTTCTAATTTAACATCTTTCGTTGTTAATACATTATGATGTTAGTTTTTCATGACTTTACACATTATCCGTGGCCCGTGGGTTTTTTCCTTTACGTTCAAACACAGTAGACTTTTGAACACTTCTGTACAATTTCGTACATAATGCGCACCCAACTTAATTCATCCATAAAGTGCTTGACCCTAATAATGTTATTAAATAAGAGTGTCACATGTCATCGTCACAATTCTTCTAATCAAAAGTTTTCCGTCTTTCTCTCTTATTAAATAATTATCTTAATTACTAATGATATTATTTTAATACTTTTTAATATTTAATAAATTAAGAAATAAATCTATTTATTAAGTTTATTTCTAAATAAATTAATAGTTTTATAAAGTCAATTTTTTAAAAACAAAATTAAGCAAATTTGGGAGTTGTAATATGAATTTTTTTTACAAAATCTTTATTTAAAAAAATTAAAAATAATATTTTAAAAAGTTAATGTTATTGTTTTATTATTTATAGTCATTTTCCATACGTAATTTAAGTTATATCATATTTTAAAATATCATTTTATAATTAATAAATTTATTATATTAATATTTTATTTATTCAACCCGTGTAATACACGGGTTTACAAAAGCTAGTTTGGTAACAAAAACTTGAGTTATGTTTGGTTTTACTCCCTATGCCTTGACAAAAATAATAATTTTTCATTCAAAAGATTATAAACATCAATTTACATCCAAAAACTTTATAATAATTTTAATCAAAAGTTTCATTAATTGTTTCAACCTAAATTCAAAATAATTTTAATTAAATTGAAACAACTTATAAAACTTTTGATGGTAAATTAATGTTTCAAATTTTTTTAAAAAAATATTTATTTTTATCAAGCCTTTAAGTAACAAAACTAAATTAACTTTAACAATTTTTATGACTTGTCTCCTTGTCATTTTACCTTATCTCCTTGTCATTTTACCTCATCTCCTTGTCTTTACACATCACCTCGTTATGGCAAAGCCAAATGAATTAAAAGAACTATAAATAACATCGTTGAGGCTTTGCTCTTTTAAACACATAACGCTTTTAAACACCCAACAAAAATTATATTAAATTCGTTGGCCGACTAACACTAGGCATACACACCACTAATGTTGAACCTCCTAGAGCACTTAGATTCCAGTTTGGGTAGTTTTATAACGGATTCTTAAATTTGTTGAAACTTACCTTCATACTAAATTATAACACCCTTAATTTTCAAAAATCAAAACCATATTTTACACCTCCGTTATACATTTTTTGAATATATAAATGTCATTTGTAAATGTGCGCTTTAAGTAGAAAAATCAGATGTTCAGCTACAAAATATGCTGAAGCCAAGTCCCACCAATTTCTTTAAGCCAAATATACTTACACGACATGGTGTGCATGACATCATGCATGACTTCTATACACAACAATATTAAAAAAGAAAAAAAAAACCCTAAGTTATATCATTTGTCGTGCTACAACATCCTTTTAACTCCCTCATGAGTCATGGCAAATTTTATACATATTATATGCACCAAACACGTTAACAAATTAATCTTGTGCAAGTACATAAGTTTTATACACGAAAACATTCAAAGCATTCTTTAGAATGACTACGAATGTTCTCTTCCAAGAAACAAATTATTAGTTTCAAAGAAGCGATGACACTTATTTTTGCCACCCATACATTTGCGCATATATAACATCTTCAAATTCTACATTATTTGCCCAAACCTTATCCTCTGTTGATAACTTGAAGATGGAAACAGTTTGTAACTAATGATTAACTTAAATACCAGAAAACATTAGTACATAACGAAATTCCTTGTAATTTGATAATATTACTGAAAATAAACCTGATTTATATCCTTTAAAATCATAAATCTTTGAACTATTCACATTATACAGTATCTGCTTTTACAGCATGGTGTTCAGTTAGCTTAAATTAGAACTATCAACAATCTGAAGAGCATCAGATGCAACTTGTGTAATAAAATTAACTGTGGTTCCGAAAAAGAGTTCCCAGAACCACAGATCCAATGCAAGGACAGATGAAAATATGAGCAATGCTAGAGTTTGATACCGATTTAATGGCCAGCCTGAAACTTCTGCCAGTTTCTTCAAGAAAGGTAGAGACTTGCTTGTTAGATTTTGGTTCTTGATTGACCAAGCGGTTACCCACTGAACCCGAGAGGGAACAAGGTCAAATTCGTCTTTTAACCTCCTTCCCAGGTCTGGCATGTGCCCGCCACCATATAGTATGGCAATCTTGTTATGACCACTGTCGATTGCTCTTTTGAGTGCTTCAATTGCAGCCTTGTTTCGCTCGCCTATGATCACTGATTTCTCCTCTACATCTGATGTTACCTGTGTGAAACTGGACATAAAGATCACACCCGCATTAATACAAGAATAGATTATTCACTTTGCACTTTATCATCATAACAAGTCAATTGATTTTACTGGTTGTGGGTCCTCATAATTGATCCTTTTTTGTGTTTCTATCAATGATATGAGCAGGGTGGTGGGATAATGGGTCCGTTGACATGCGCAGAAGACTTATACTCCTATTCTCTTGATTGGTGTCAGATATGATTACAAACAATATATTATTTTAAATCACCTTTACTTAAAGATAAAATGATTTCATGCATTAAAACGCTTCGGACCTGGTTAACCATTGTCATTTCAGCTATGTTTTATTTTACCCAACATAAAGAAATCGACCCTTTCATAACTAGATTGGTTTGTCACATCAAGACTCTTTTAACTAAATTAAATGATGTTTTAAGTGGTCTGCACGTCATCTATTATGTTTTAGACGAGACAAAGAATTACAAAGAAATTTGATTTGCCCAGATATGTAAAAAGAACAGAAAGAGCACACCTTTCAATTACAAGACAGATTTGGAACGAATGCAACTACTCCTGTTTGTTATATGTTTTTGCAACACTTCCTTTATAAAGAATTATAAAAAAAACAAAAAACAAAAATAAAAAAACTACTATTACCTATTTTGATTGAAATGACTTGGGTCCTTAATATTATTTAATTTTGGAATTATGAGAAGGCTATTTAGGTATGTTAGACTAGACATGTACTCACTGAAATCATGGTAGCCTAGAGGGTAATAGGGTTATACATGTGTGGTATCTAGCTATATGTACAGAACCCATTGTAACCCTTTTATTAACAAAAATACTAATAGACAAAAACTCTTGCCATTCAATTTATCTGAGCCAACTAGCTTTCATACCCTAGCCAGAAATACAACCTGCCATGCCATCCCAAACCTGGAATGCTTACAGCTTACACTTTTGCCACTGACTTGGTTTTGAAAATGTGAGCCACTCTGATGTGTTTAGGTCCCAAAAGCCGAGGCAAGGGGCGAGAGCTTCACATACACGAGGTGTGAGCTCTACATACAGCCAAATAAGCCTTATGTACAGCCAAAAGCTGCATTTGTATCATCTGTTTGACACATAAGCCATTTTATAAAGTAAACCATTCATGATCTCTTCCATCCCTTTGGTTGTTTTTACATATTAACCTTTTACTCACCCTCATTTTGACCAATTTTGACTAATTTTGACCAGATCTGCATGAGGTGCCACCTCAAGGCCCTAAAGCATTATCCAGATCGCCTTACGACTCAGGCATGCATCAGGAGGGCTTCTTAAACCAAGGCCAAAGCGTACTAAAAACAGCCGCTCCCACCCTAAACAATGATTTCTCAAGGTGCACAATTCTCAAGGTTTCAACATCATAGATTCTCAAAACATGCTTAGAGCTTCTACAACCAAATGATCTTGTAGACTCAAAGCTTACGCCCTCACCCATGACACGTCTAGCTTGCTATCTCTACGCGCCAATGTTTCCTTCTCTAATATGGTTACATATTAGCAGGTTTTGGTTTTCTTTGATATGTTACTCTTTCTCAACCAGATATCACCTTTTTGGTTAACAAGGTGTGTTAATTTATGCATGCCCCAACAAAAAAATCATCCTTATACGATTAAATGGATTTTATGTCGTCTTCATGAAGCTATTGACTACGGTATGCTTATTCAGCATGCATTCCGATCAACGCTTCAAGTCTTCCTCACTGCTAATTGGCGAAGCAGTTTGAAATGACCTGCTTCGTTTCTAAAAGCCTTCTCAAATGCTAATCGGGGTTAGATTTGAAGGTGACAATCAATCCATGAGGGAAATTATTATCTATTTAAGTTCTAACCTTATCTCATGTGCCGCCCACAAGCAACATTCAATTTCCTATTGCTCCACTTACTCTTTATATAATTGAAATTAACTCGACATAAGCTGTTTATTGTGAATTTGGTTTTCATGCACCTACACCTCCTATGCTATGTTGAGTCAATCTAGGAGCAACTTATTTCTTGGCTAATCTTACATTTAATACTTGTACAAGAATGAGGAGGTTGATTTTCATATTGTTAGATTAAATGTTGCTCAATAGATCTTTGCATACGATTTATATCCTCAAAAGATATGGTATCTTTCAAGGGAGTATTAGATTAGACATGTATTCAAATGTAATTATTATAGTCTAGTGAGTGCTCGTGTGTAATATCTAACTTTTGTCTCTATATGTAGGGCCTCCCTTTAACTCTTTTATACACACAAATCAATAAACAAAAGCACTTAGTGGTTGAACTAGGTATGAGACTAGTAATTAACACTAACACTACTAGAAAGTCATAGTGCCATACATTGCAATTGAAAAGTAGCATTAAACAAGAAAGGTACTAGACTTACTCAGATGTTAGTCTTTTTGCTAAAAAAATCTTCATAGCAGCACCAAAATCAAGCCTTGATAACGCCTCTAGCTCTGGATAGTCTGCCGGCTCATTACCCACATCAGCACAAAGACTGCTGATGAAAACAAGACCAACAAGAGGCATAGGCAAAACACGGGAGGCCCATAATAGTTTAGATCTCCACGGACCAAGTTCTTCAGGTATTGAAGTAGCTTGTACCAAGGCTTTTGTTGATTTATAAGTCATATCTCTTGCAAATGTAAACATACTCTCACCTTTCTCCATCTGTAAAATCATTACAGGAATTAAGGATTTCAACTATTATTGTAACAAACTGTCTATGAACAAGATCAAACCTGGAGTGACTTGAAGGTTTCAAAGTCAAGATCAGCATGGTACCAATTTTCAGGCTCGTAATCAAGACAATCTAACTGAAAATCAAGCATGAGCACTCTAGCCATCTGGCGCTGGATAAACCCTATGATATTAAAACCCCTTGACTGTGAGTTTGCAGGCTTCCTAACTGCTGATGGATTTTTTCGGTTTTCTAAATTTTCCCTGCTAGTCACCATTTCATAAAGCACACAATCATACGACTCCAGTTCTTTCTGTAAGGTTGCAAAGTACCTGTTCGTGTCATTTAACCATATTAACCACCAAACCCAAACATTTATACCATCATCATATCGTAACGCTTCTCCTCCCAATAAATCTGAAATCATCTACAATTTGATATTCTAATGCATTAAAGAGAAAAACACCTTTAATCAACACAATTGATAAAATTAAAGTATCCAGAACATGAATACACTACAGATTCAAGTAAAATTAGCTTTTGATTTCTGTTTTTAAGCAATATCTGAACTTACTCTTTGTCTGCAATGTGGATAGTGGAAACCAAATCAACCTACAAATTCACAACAAAACTCGACATCAACACAATCAAATTCAACCAAATCGCTAACAAAACTCGGATGTAATATGCGTATATGAAATCAATGGAATAACCTAACCTGAAGAAAGGGCTGGAGAAGAGACCACGGGAACTTCTTCCGGTAACTAACAACAGCGGTCTGTAACTCACCGGAATCCCCCTTCTTAAACCTCATGTAATCCGCAATCGAATTGTTTTGTAGAAATCGTTCGGGAGATCCGCCATCTTCTTCGATTGATGAAGATTGCGTTATTATAGGGCGGAAGTTGAGGAGATTGCTGGATTGGAGTTTGAGGTTGTTGCGTCTAGAGGTGTAATAAGAAGGTGAATCGAAAGGGGAAGATGATGATGGTGATGATGAATGGAGTGTTGAAGAAGATAATATTGAGAGAGAAGTGGTGAACACCATAACTGCTGCTACTCGTGCTCTGCAATCGATTTGTGATGGTTTGAGTGATAAGGTGGATGATATTTTTGGGTTATTGAACTTGAACTATAACCATATTTTTAATCCCAAGACTACCGGTTATCGGTTATTCTTTTCTTTCTTTTTTTTTTTTCAATAACTTTTTCTCTTAATTTTGCGTAACCAGATTTTAAACGTCATTTTTCACTGAATCACAAGACTATAATGTTTATCGATTATTCAAACCCCATCTTTATGAATTGAGATTTCAGAAAGTTAATACAATAATATTTTTAAACCCAATACAACCACTGATCCGCTTTCTCGGTTCAATCCGCCACAACCATATTGGTTCAAGACATCTTAAGACTAGTTGTGTAGATTGTTCTTAATATTCTTTGATTTTTGAATGTTGATTTTCATAAACAAACTTAAGAAAATTAACCTTACTCTCTTTTTTTTTCATTTTACTAAATATAAACAAATTTACTACCCTAATCATCCTCTCCATGCAAAACGCGCCAACTTTGATGTTTGCATTGAAAAATGGGTCAACTTCATGTCAACCTCGCAAGGGTTTATGAGTTTAACCATGCAGACTCGTCCAACGAGTGTAGCGTGGTTTTAAGCACCAGCCATTCCATCACATAACATTATATTCACTAGCTTTAACAAAATTTTATGCTCGTCAAAGGATTGGTCCCGAATGCCAACTAGATAGGTACCAAGAAAATTTTAAACACTTCTTGAACACCATATTTCTTTAATTGTTATGGCACCTTAATATATGCAGACGTGACCAAAAACTCGTTTGTTTAAGCATGTCTTCAATAGACTCGATATTTGTGTCAACATACTCTTTGTTTATTTTCGATTTTCTTAAGTAATCATACATGAATCCTTGATTAAAAAAAATTTAATGGTTAAAATATTGTTCTATATGTATTGCTTTCATTGTTATTTTTTTAATATATATAAATAACCTGAAATCATTAATTAGTTTGAATGGAAATGTAAGAGTTCTACTTGTCATTTATTTATTCTACTTGTCAAAGCATGATATGTAAGAGTTCGTGTGGACTACAAGAAATGGCAATGGATTATGTATGAGATGCAATTTTTTATAATCTCTCATTTACAATTATGAACAATGTTTTATACGTTCTCTCGTATTCGTCCAATACCTGTTACTTAATATTTTTCAACTTCATGGGTAACCCTGTGAGTATGTGATATACCAGTTTATAATGTTTTGTGATTAAAAAATATATGTTGTGGGTGTTTATTACTTGAAATTCGATCTTAGATTCATATTAAAATTGTTTTGAAATATCACATACTCAGTTACACTTTCAACAATTGCACAACTTTAATAATTTCAAGCTTGTAACAAATTTAATATATTTTTTTAAGATTGTGTAGTATATTAAAATATATGGGTAAACGTGTTTGAGTAATCATTTAGTCTCATACAATTCCTGAAACCTCGAAAACTTCTAAACTAATCATATACCTGCTCTAATACCCAAATACACATCTCGAATACTTCAAATCTTAGGTTTCATATGGTTTGAGTTTTACGTTATCGCCATCTAGTTCTACTACTTAGTAGCAACAACTTTAAATACACAAAAAACTCCATACACATACACGTATACATATATTGTACATACACACTTGTGTGTGCCAACACTATCTATTTTGAATACGTGTATTCTAAAGTGAAGATCTTATCATGTCTAAATCGTAAAAGAAACAACTAGAAAGAATGCAAGAATGCACTTGCTTGAAGCAATCATATACCATATTTTATCAAAGCAATAACTTCAAGGATTCTTATCATGTCTAATTCTCATATATATTTATTGTTTATGTCGTTATCAATATTACTCTCTTAACCGATGTTAACAGTTAATTAATTATTAATGCCATGTAGGCTTTAAGAGCGGATAAGATCATATATAATAGAAAATTTGCTACACATCAAACTTGAAAGGAATAAAGAGGCAAATGAAATTCAACCAATTTAAAACTTTTGTATCTGATGATGAAACAAACACAAAAAACAACACTCTGAAATATGATTAAAGTTGTCTAAACATATTGAACAAGATGTTGGAAATTTATTAATAATAATATGGTTATTAATATTATTCAATAGATTTAATGTGTTAACTGAAGAATTAATGGTGTGGTAAGTTGTCTCACGTTGAAAAAAAGATAGAAGGTCAAGTGGTTTATATGCTATAGCATTCTTATATATTGTTTCTTAGAATATCACACTAATTGGGTTTGCGAAGGGTGCACAAACTCTTCCTGCGCACGAACGGAATGGGCATGTGGACGCAATGTGACGCTTTGATGGTGCACTAGTAACAGTTGTTCGAAACACCTATGTGCGGTAAAGTACCTTGGTGCATGATCTAAGTCCATGTGGTTCAAACCACCTATGACTTGTAACAGTTTGGTTACGTGTTGACAAAACCGATGATAGTTACTGACCATGTCATTAAACCAAAATGAATACTTAAATGAGCAGTTATGATTTCGAAGTAATAACTAACTGAGTTGTTACAGTTCAAGTTTTCTATATATACAAAGGGTGCCCCGTACCTCAATAGATAAGACACACCAACACAACTCAAAAACCTGCAACAATAGGTTTTCTAAACATCCTCAATCTCTGATTTCTCTTCCACAATCTAATTCGGGCTCTAGATTAATCTCGGCAGTAGTAACTACTTTAACGGTTGCATCATGGAAAACAAAACGAGCTCATCTAGGAAACTCAAAATTCATTTTAAGGGCCCCATGTCTAACACGATCGTCAGCCTTTTTCATTTACGATCTTCTGTTTCTATTTATTTACAATTGTAACAAGCATTGTAACTTTTGTTTTATGTTTTATTGTATTGCTTATATTAATAAAATATGTTTTTGTTTAATTTCTATATAAATGATTACTATACAAGAGTCACGCATGTTTTTCTATGATGTTCCTCTATTTACTTTCATCTTATGGAACTATGCTAAAACGTCTCATCTTGTGGCTAGAAATTGATACAACATTAAAGTATAATTTAGCGTTTTGATTTGTAATGAGGCATTAATAATGTGTGGTTAAATGGTCTAACTATGCAGTTAAATATGATTAAAATTGTCTTTTTTAATGAAATGATGTTACATTAAAAAAAGTTGATCAAAAATTACAGATCATAATAAAATCTAGTTCAAATTTGTACACATATGTGAGAGTAAAACTTAAAGGAAGATTTTTTCAAGATAAATCGATCACATATTCAGGGCCAGCTTAATAATTCTAGAACCCTAAGGTGAAAAAATTTTTAAGGCACTCAACTATATGTTATTTTTTAAGACGTTTGTCTTAAACCAATGACATAAACAAATTTTTTTATGGTGTGGGAGAAAAAAAATCATAGCAGAAAACAACTTAATTAACATAAACATCATTAACTAAAA
This sequence comes from Flaveria bidentis, assembly GCA_018326385.1. Classification (NCBI taxonomy): domain Eukaryota; kingdom Viridiplantae; phylum Streptophyta; class Magnoliopsida; order Asterales; family Asteraceae; genus Flaveria; species Flaveria bidentis. The sequence goes on from BJCM01070154.1 coordinate 14,045, forward strand.
AAAGAGCATATTAAATGACAAAAAAATAACAATTGATTAAAGTAAAGAGAAAATCAATTGCAAACGTAGATTAATATCAAAACAAACAACAATAGATTACATAAGCAAAAAAACAATGATAGATTAAAGCAATTGAGCATGAATCAAAATCATACAATAATAGTTAGTTGATCAGATGATTAATTGCAAGAAAAAGAAAATTTAGAATTGATGAACTCAAATGAACCGTCAATATTGAACACTTAATGAACTTTTGGTGAACAAGTTTCGTAAGTCAACCTCGATGAACCAAGTTTTATAAGTCGACCTCGATAAACCATTAATAATTTTGTTATCATTTCCGCTTATCTCTAAAATCATATGTTTATTTTGAAATTTGAGAGCACTTAAATTTCGAGAGCCTACAGCGGTTGTTTTACTTGTTTATACTATAGAGACGCCCCTGTTATTTTTTATATTTATGAGAAGGTGTATGTGTAAAACCTATGAGACAAACTCAACAATTTATATTTGTGGAATTCCATTTTATTGAAAAAGAGAGATAAAACACAAATGGTAGTTGATGATGGGTATATGGACCTAACCCGACCGAGGCCCAAATTTAACCTACCTCATAGGATAGGACCACAAAATCATATGATATCATTTCTCTTGGTTCCTACCTCTCATCCATCTTATGCTTTCCAGTTGATACGACGACCATCAACAAATTCATTCTTTGACAATACAATAACCAAAGGCTTATGAAAAATACTCCATCCATAAATAATATGCATGGTTTTATGAATTTTATATTTCACTACAAATCTACCAAATATCAATCATAGCATCATATAAAGGTTTATATTTTCATTTAACATAGTTGCACCAGTACACCATAAACAAATCTAAAAAATTAGAATTTTTTTTTAGTGACTCATGGATAATTGTTTTCATGACACGCACCTATATGTGGTATTAGACGAAGTCACCATCACAATAAGCAACATTCATTTAATTTTGTACATGTACCAGAATGCGAAATATAACAAAAGAAAATAATATAACATAAAAACAAGCTTTTATCCTAGCCAATCTAGACATAAACACATCTTCAATACCTCGTTGATATAAAATAATAAAACTTTGTAAGAACCCCAATCAACCCTAAACCCATATAATGGAACAACTATCGTGTAACTCTAATTATCTATTCTATATTAAACTTTGTACTCTCACTTACAGGCCACTACCTCCGTTGTTGATGATCTTATGATTCTGAAATTTGAACTAAAAAACTTTATATATATATATATTCCAAGTTGAAACAAAAAAAATGCTTAAAACATGTTAAAATTATAATTTGAACTAAAAATAAAATTCAAACTTAATTGTAACACTTTAAAACCTTTTAAACTCAAGTAACATAATACAAACACTTTTAAAACTTTATTAATATTATAAAAGTTGCAAATTTAAATTTTATATTATTGACAAACACACTCTACGCATGCATCTAGGGGTGTTTATCGGATCGGATAACGGATTATTCGGATTATTTGGATCGGATTATTCGGATTTGAAAATTTCAGGACCCTATCCGAAATCCGATCCGATCCGAATAAGGAATTTTCTATCCGATCCGAATCTATCCGAATTCAATTCGGATCGGATTCAGATAATATCCGAATAATCCAAATTTATCCGAACAATCCGAATAAACCAAATAACAACTTTTTTGTTTTTTTTTTGTTTTCCTTTTTTTGCTAAATTTTTAATTTTTTATAAGTTGAAAATAACAACAAAAATATACAACTAAAAAAAATGAAGTGCATGCAAATTCAAAATAAAAATATAATAGGTAATTGTATGAAACACGAATATTAGAATATCTAATTTAGATCGACGGTCGATTATTGCGTATTTTTTTAAGATTATGACTAGAATGTATAAATATTCATATGTATTGAGTTGAAAACATAATAAATAGTTAAGTAATGAGTTCTAGGCTAGAAATTTAGTTGAAGTCTTATTCGGATTATTTGGATATCCGAATAATCCGAATAACCCAAATAAAAAATTTGTAATATCCGAAATCCGAATAAGGAATTCGGATTCAGATGAGATCTGATCCGAATATCCGAATAAAGATTCAGATTGATTTATTCGAATTCAGATACAAATCGGATTTCGAATAGTTTAGAATATCAGATTTTTTGACCACCCCTGCATACATCCGTAAGTAATACAACATGGTTCAAGAATGTTTTTTATGGTTTTTAAAGTTAGAGTAATAATAATAATAAGGTGCTAAAGGCAATTAAGTACTTCAATTAGCAAGAATCCAACATCCCGAAGCTAACAACAGGGACCAGAAGATGATCTTGCTGTAACGTGTGGTCTTCACAATCTCCAAATCTTTCTTTTACATACAACCAAATGTCACAAACCCCACCACACTTTTCCAATCACTCATGGCGACGGTGCCCAAATTCCATCCAATTCCGCCGGACACCCACCGCAGCACCACCCGATCGCCGCCCCTTCACCTGGGTTTCCGCCGGAGATCACTCTTGTGGGACTCACCACCACTTTCTACACGTGGGTCCTGTGTGCAACCTTGCAGATCGTTTTGGCAAGATGACGACGATAGAGCTAAAGCTACCACTACGAAGAAGAAGAAGAATATTAGTTTAGATCGTAGTAAGTTGTTTGGAGCTGTTAAATCTTTCTTTTTCGACAAGGATAATTCGATCGACAAATTGGAGGAGATTCTGTCACGGGTTAGTTTTTTTTTGTTTTTAAATCTTGTTTTCCCCCAATTTGTGTATGATTGTTTAATTCTTGAATTAGGTACTATGGTTAATTGATTGATGAATTGATTTTGGACCCTTTGGAAATGTGTAGATTGCTCTTCATTTAGGGAGATATATAGTGACCATGATGAGCACAGGGGTTGTTTTGGCAGTTGGATTCAATTTGTCAGGTGAGTGAAATGAATCACATGATTTGAGTTTTATGTTTAGATGACAATGGTGTTGATTGCAAGTTTTATATGAAGGTGGAGATGGTCAGCTGAATGATTTGATATGGTATAGTTGGGCTGGAGGGATCATAATTGGAACCATGATTGGTTCGAACATGGTCTTGGATGAAGTTAGCCGTGCTGGTCCGCGTAATGTGGTCATAACCGGAAGGTACCTGTCTATCGTTACGCTCTAGAGTCTCAATTGATATAATCTTGATTCTCTGGCGTTACGTACCTAGGGTACGTTCAATACCGAATCAGTTTTATGTAGAGAATGGCGAGAATCAAGGGTGTTTCGGGCATTTGATAATTTTTTTACTTTTGTGTGAATGCTTGATATAGTACTAGAGGACTTGGAAAGGCTCTTGCGCGTGAGTTTTTACTTTCTGGTGATCGTGTAGTTATTGCTTCAAGAAGGTAACTTTCATAACCAAGAATTGTATGAGTGATGATTCTAGATAAAAATCTTATTGCGCGTATATGTTAAATCGATACTTGTCTTCCCATTTTTGTTTCAATAACAGCAAAGAATCTGTCAACATGACAATCGATGAGCTCGAGGAGAATCTACAAGAATGTTTGGCCACCACAATGAGATCATCTATGAAAAAACTATCATATGCAAAAGTGGTAGGCACATCTTGTGATGTTTGTGATCCCGATGATGTTAGGAAATTGGCAAACTTTGCTGTAGATAAGCTTGGTTCCATTGATATTTGGGTGAGCAGCCAGTGTTAAAATCTTCACATTGTATCTGTTCTTATGTTATGTTACATTACTTTCTCTAAATGCTCATTATTTCTCGCCATTTGCAGATAAACAATGCTGGGACAAACAAAGGTTTCAGACCATTGTTGCAGTTTAGCGATTCTGATATAGAACAGGTTTGTTCCTGCTAATATTAGAGGTGGTAGCAAAATGGGTGGGTAGGATAACGGGTTGGGTTGACCCAAAATGCACTTTGTCCATATTTTCTGGATCTTATGTGAACTGTTAGCATGTCAAATATGATTACAAAATTCAGATGATTTCAGTAATGTTCTAGCTTCTTGAATATAACGATTTGTTCTTGCTCTTTCTTTCTATTTGAAAGTTATTTATTTTTTGGATATAATTAGATTGTCTCTACGAATTTGGTTGGATCTATACTTTGTACACGTGAGGCAATCTGTGTCATGGGAAACCAACATAGAGGAGGTCATATTTTTAACATGGATGGTGCTGGCTCTGGTGGATCAAGCACCCCTTTGACTGCTGTGTAAGCCTCTTGTTCTATACACCAATGAATTTTCTTGATGTTTTTTTAATATTGTTTTCAAGATTCAGATGTAATTTCTTGTTCAATTTAATGTGCGGTGGTGGTCTTTTATTTTAAATTTTGCTGAAGATGGCTCTTTTATGTGATCATATCTTGTTTACCACAGCTATGGGTCAACAAAATGTGGTCTTAGACAATTTCAATCGTCACTATTCAAAGAGTGCAAAAAGTCTAAAGTTGGAGTTCATACAGCGTCTCCTGGCATGGTTCTGACCGACTTGCTGTTGAGGTATGCTAATCCCATGGTCTTTCAGGTGTCTGTAGAGGTGTCAAATGGATCAGTTTGGGTTATGCTTTATCTCTGTTTTAAATGCGTCAATTTGAGTTGTGTTTTATATCTTTTCGACCATTCTATCAATTCTTCTTGTAAATCTTAATCTGTTTTTCGAGTGAGCAAATACTATATATTCCCTAAACAGAAAAGTGACTACACAATGATACCTATTTATACCGTTCGACCCACCCTTTTTCATCATATTCAACATATTCGTTACTTCTTAAATTGTAAATAAAATAGAAAGTGTTTATGGGTAGCCCCCAAGCTGTTTTGTCCCATTACCCAATCTGCCCGACCACCCATTTTGCCACCCCTGGTCTGTCATATACTCATATCAGACTGAGGTTTATAAAGTACTATAAAGATTGTCTTTCTTGTGATACAGTGGATCAAGTATTCAGAACAAGCAAATGTTCAACATAATCTGTGAGCTACCTGAGACGGTTGCTAGAACATTGGTCCCTCGGATGCGAGTCGTAAAAGGAAGTGGTAAAGCAATTAATTACTTAACCCCTCCAAGAATCTTGCTCGCTTTAGTCACTGCTTGGTTAAGACGAAAGAGATGGTTCGATGACAAGGTAACTACACAACCATAAACCTATAAACCACGCATCATGTTTAGTTCAAATTTCAGTTCTTTAACTCCAATTATAACATAAAGTTTCAAACTTTATGTCACACATCCAAATGTTTCTAAATCCTGTTGTATGGTGCAGGGAAGAGCATTATATGCTTCAGAGGCAGATAGAATAAGAAACTGGGCCGAGAGCCGAACTCGTTTCTCATTCACGGATGCTATCGAAATGTACACCGAGAACACATGGGTGTCGGTTTTTTCACTTTCGGTTGTTTGTGCATTCATCATCCTCTCTAGTACAGCCGGCAATGCATCACACGCATTACCGGGCAGTTAGATCTCTCGAATCTTATTGGATTTGAATGAAATTAAATACAGTATTATAGCGCGATCCTGCTTAATTTAGCACTGAATTGCTGAAGAAACATATGGGAGTTGGCTTCAAGCAACCATGATTGTGAATGTATTCAAGTTGTATGTGTGTAGACAAGGTTGTCCATGAGGTTGTGTAAAAATTGAACTTTCAGATAAGTATATACATTTAGGTAATTATAAACACTAATGTAATGTCGTAAAGCCTTTATATAATTATATACAGATATATGTCAAAATATAAGGAAAGGGTTTAAATAAAAAGGATTCTAAATCTGAAATATGTGAAAAGTAATTTTAACCATTAATCTTTTTAATCAATTAATGAGATCAAAATTGCAAGGAAAAAGTTAGAGATTTATGTTGATTTTATTCAAGTTTCCTTATTTTTTAAAATGTTCATAAGTTTTATAAATGAAATTATCTTTCATAAGAAAAACCACAAAAACAAGTGTTTCGTATATTTAAAACAAGTACAGTATTGTTATATAAAATAAAAATAATTTTTTTATATTTTTAAGCTAATATAATTTTTACTATATTAAAGCTCATGTATTACATGGGTGGAATAAATAAAATATATTTAAATCATTAGTTTTATAAATATTTTATTTTTTAAATGTTATTATCTATTGATGAAATAAAAATATAATGAATATTTAAAAGTTATAACACATAATAAATTAAAATTATTACTCTATATTTAATATGTATTAATAAATTATTAAAATAACTACATTTATATTTTATTGTTCAATAGTTTAGTTTACTTATTTACAATAAATTTCATTTAATATGAGAGAGAAAAAAAACACAAATAAAAATACATTTTTTAAACATATTTTAGTTAAAAAGAAAAGTTAAATAAATTATTTCTATAATTTTTGTATTTATTATGAGAGAGAGACGGGAAAATGATTTTTTTGATATACTAAAATGATGACACGTGTCATTTGATATGTTAAAATGATGACACGTGTTTTAAAAAAACCTTCTTTTATTATAAGTTATAGATTATAGATTCGTCATTGTGTACTTTGTGCAGCTCATTGTGTCTTATTTGTTAATTATTGTGTTTTTTTGAATAACACTGTATTGTATTTCTAAAATGTAAAATACAATGATATATTTAACATCAATTAATCTAATACATAGGAAACAATGACAAAATAATACAAAACATAAAACACAATGATAAAAATGTCTCATTGCACTTTTTGATTGTCATTGTATTATCTTGAACATTATGACTTTTAAAAGATACTATGCTAAAATAATATCATTGTGTATTTCTAATAGTAAAACACAATTATAGATATCAACAAATTTATATAATCTATAAAAAATAATGACAAAATTAACATATTTTATTACCTTAAATACTATAAGTTCTGAAAAATGTATTGATGAACTACCATTATTGTGTACTTCTAGTTGTAAAACATAATAATAGATCACAAGTTTGTATAATTTATAAAAACATCAATAATAAAAATAATACAAAATGAGCATAAATGTAAAACACAATAATAAATACATATAACGAATAATGAAAAATATACGACAATAACTTAATATTTAACATAATAAATGTATTAGACACAATAAACTCACGATTTGACACAATTACCATAATGTTCTCTTTAAAAAAGTAGAACAACACGTGTCAAGCTCATAATTCTTTTTGAACTTTTTAGATTATATATCATTTTTGGTATAACTCATCCCAAAATATAATTACATTAAAAATCAATAAATATAAATTGAAAAATTAGGGTGCCCCCTCCGTGGATGCGCGACAATTGTTTATGATCTTGGCAATGGAAAAGATCCCCCTCTACGGTTGAAGAACGACATCTCCAAGATTGTTTATACGGTCTTGGCTGTTTGATTCATCTGAATGTTTCACTATCAAGTTTGTTCGTGTGGTGTTATCTCGACTAGGAGTTTATAAAAATATCTTAATCCTAACATCGAAATGAAAATTTGAAAATTACAAATTTGGATTATATGAAGATTTGAATACCCCAAATTTTTAGATTCAGATAGTGGTTTAAAAATTTTGAATATCCCAAATATTATATATACATATTTTGTTAAAATAATTTATAGTTTAAAATAAGAAAATCTAAATCTAAACATGATATTATATATATCTATTTATAAATACAATCTTTTATTATTTTTTAAACTTTTTAACTATTTTTATGATTTAAAGCTTATTAATTTATTCACGCTTTTTAAATATTTCGGATATCCCGTTCACTATTTGAACGTGTATCCAAATTTTTGGATATTTGAATTTAAACATCCTACTCTTAACATCATTTTTCAACACTTTTGGTTTTTGCCTTTTGGCTTTTTTTGTTATTTAACTAAAATCTATTATTTTAATTTTAGGTTTCTTTTCTATATCTTTTATCAAGCAACAACTTTTTATTTATTTATTTTTTTATAATAATTAAATTTTATTTATTATAACTTGTACTTAATATTTTAAGTAATTACATTTACGTAGGCCGTTGTTTTACTTCAGTTATACGATTTTTTAATGTTAATTTACTTTTAGTTTTGTGCACATACAGAATTTCTGTACGTAACGTCTTTTTTGTAAAACCCATTTAAATAAATTTCAGTTTGTATCAAAAATTTTAGTTTGACTTGATACAAGTTAAGCAATAAATAACTATAAAGTTAGGCTATGAACTCATGAATATAAACTGAATATAATAGATTAGAAGAAAGGGTTAATAAAGCTTTCCTTGACATAAGTGTCTCTGTGCAGATTTAGAGCATTTGAAACTAACAAACCTATGTTTGTTTATAGTTTGATTAAGACTTTCAACCGACTTTTAATTACTTTTTTTCATTTAAAAGTAAGATGAGTGAAAAAAAACCGAATCGGGTGAGCCGGGTTGTAACAGTAGACCGGGTCGTCGGTTAGTATTTTATGTAAACTTATTACACCACAAGCCGATTATGACCGGCCCATGTGAACCTACTCTTTCTTATCATTGTAAACGGACACAATGAAAGTCAAATATTAAAATATAACATAAAATTGCTATAGTTACTAGGAGAATAGAATAAAACAAGATAAGGCATTGGATGACAACTTTAGAATTTCATAGGGGCCACAAATGGAATATCTTGGTATAAAAATAAAAAAAATCAATTGTGTGGGTGACGTCAAAGAAAAATATATGCCAAAAGTGTTTTCTTTTATCATTTCGTTGACATAAGAAAATACACAAAAGGGACTTGAGTTAATTTAAGCTTGAGTTTCGTTCATTTAACAAAAAATTTAAGTAAATTGGAATTTATGATATTAGGGTTTGAAATGAAAATCAGATGGTGGAAGACATGAAGGCCCTTGAATATAGTGGTTTTGAGATGGTTGATGACGGTTAACGTATGTATGTATTTTAGGGTTGTGTATTTTTTGTGTTTAAAATAATTTTATCCCTGCTATTAGAAAACTTTTCATGAGATATTAGAAAATGTTATATCGTCATTTGTTTTCCTGTCATGTTTATATTCAATTTCGTAAAATAAAATAACTATTTGAAATGTTTTTTTCTATGTTTAGATCTTTTATAACATTATAAATAAGACCCACGCGCTACGGAGCGTTTGTGAATTTTATTTGCTCGTTGCAACAATGACATTATCGTAGTCAAAGAAACATATAATAAATATATTATAGTGGTAAGCTTGAAACTTTACAAAGTTGAGGCGCAAGTTGAAAAAGATGGAGTGGTGGCTAGTGGCATCCACATGGCATCGACATTAGTAATTACGTTATAGTAAATACATCAATACAAATAAATAAAAATAAAGAATAAAAATACACATAAAAGTTAGAACTCAGAAGAAGTGATTACAGTTGTAAAAACTTGAAAGAAAACTAAGTTCTAGGCCAAATTAAGTGTCTATCGGGTGACATCAAGATTAAGGATTAAAGGGGTAAAGTCTTTACCTCACCTAGAATTTCAGTTGTTTGTTCATTATTAAATTCTCTGATAGCATACTTAAATTCTATGAAATACTATTTGTCAAATACATTTAAACTGATTTACATGGTTTCAAATACTATTTCGTTAAATCTATTTGTCAGTTTAAATCAAAAGATACAAATTGTTACATTCTTATTACATGGTTTCAATTTTATGCTGTTACCTATTAATTGAAGTTTCTCTTTATATGAAATATAAGTCATATATTGGGTGCACAAACGAGGATACATAGTCTAGAATTATATCACCTTGATATGAAATATAAAATAAAAATATTTATAACCTAAAAATTAATTAATAATGAGATTAATTGATTAAGGCTATCATTTCTTAGGCATATAAAGTATTTGTAAAATAAAAATGTTATAACATATTATTAATAACCTTGATCTTTATATATAAATCACATATACTTTCATTTGTATTAGACGATCTCACCATCTCCGGATCAACATAAATTTCATTTAATTAATAAACTTGTATATTTGTGGTTTTAAGTTTTACCTAATATAACAGAATGGAAAACGACTATCAAAATACTAATTTCTTTTGAAATGTTAACAAAAATGTGCAGTTTGAAACCATTTTAATCACATCTTATGATATTAATTATTCAAATTGCTTCTGCAGTCAAGGTAACACTAAAAACTTTTGAGTTAAAAAAAGTTTGTAATTATTTCATTATCTTGAAAACCCTTTCAACCCTACTAATAGCTTTATTTTAAGCGAGTTTTTTTACCGGGTAACTAGATCTAAAACTAAAAACAAATTCATTATAAATTATTAACAAATATTCTTATTTCCTTTCAATTAAAAGTTGTTTCACTAAAAACCATTGAAATTGTAGAATACTTTAGCTTTATATAAAAAAGAACTTTTTCAAAGAACAAACAAAGTGGGCAAGTAAAGACAAAAAGAAGAGGCGTGGGCCCCGCGGAGTTTACACCCCATTCCCCATAAGACATTTTCTTAACTCCCAATTCTGAGATTCTGAAATTCTGAAATTCTAAAATTCTGAAATTCTGAAATTCTGAAATTCTTTCAATCAAACGTTTCCCACGGAGTAATTCTCGCCGCCACAAACCACCCCTTCATTATGTCTTCTCCGCCGCCGGTGACTTCTCCGGCGCCCACAACACCACCATCACCACCGCCCACCAACACCACCACATCCCCACCGCCCCCCCCCCC
>BJCM01070158.1:0-28711 GCA_018326385.1 Flaveria bidentis
CGTATATATTTATATATATATGTATATATATATATATATATGTATGTATATATATATATGTATGTATATATATATATGTATGTATATATATATATATATGTATGTATGTATGTATATATATATATGTATGTATATATATAACTATATATCTAATAGGCTAATATACACATATATAATTATGACATCATCCAGTTTTTAAAATCCCGTCCGACCGGTTCAACCAGTCGACTGATTAGCCGTCCGATACGATTCTAAAAACATTGGTTTCTACTATAGCCTTTATGATCCATCAATAGTAAAACTTTCATCAATAGTAACCATCATCATCAAAGTCACTACACAACTCCGTTCTTAATAATGGCCAATAATACTATTGATAAAATGGTAGCAACTCAGGGCTTTACCTTGTTGATTTTAGCACTACTTCCCATATTAAGTGTTGCAGTGCCAAATATAAATCATCATATGATTTTGATTTAACAAAAATCTTGGTGGATTCCAATATCTCTCTAAGTGGTGGTGATTTTTGGTGTTTTATGTATCGTTATCGTATAGCAACTTTTACTTATACACATTGATGTCATTAAGCACAAATCTCGACAGCTATGCAAACATATAATTTCAGTGGCGTGAAAGGCAACGGAAGGCGTGACGGAGGTCACAACTTCTAGCCATTGCATGCTGCTCAAAATAATACTTTTGTGAAGGCGCTAACATAAGAAAATATAGTAGTGACCATTGAATCCAAACCCAAGACGTAAAGTGAACTCACTGTCAACTCGATTCACTGCTTAATAGTAGCAATGGTCTCAAGCAGAATTAAGAGACGGTTATTATAACAACCTCTAGCATATATCCATATTAACAAGACTTTGTCCCACATGCTTTTTGCAAAATTGTGATTTTGGTGATCTAATGGACTCATCAACCTTTTTTTATTTATTTGTTCAATCTTTAATTTTGACTCTAATGTTCAAAGTAACTATTGATCATGTGCTAAAAACAAATCCATGCTTAAATACTTTACTTGGACTCCTTAGTAAGTATAGCGTTACGTATTTTGTTATGATACTTAGTCTTTTTTTAGATACGTGTCATTAGGTTAACACATGGATCTCTGATTTTGACACTCTAGTCCAGATAGCATCATATATTTTTATGGTTCATGATGTGACACACAACCTTGGTTTGAAAAGAGTTTGTGTTAGACAATGGCACGTCTTTTGTCATTTCTCATATCAGTTTTGTTATGCTTTCGTTGTCCCGCCATACTTTTACTCTTAAAGCATACTCTTGTTGTTCTTGAGCTCACAAAAAGTATTTTGTCCATTACCTAATTAATCATCTTCTTTATATCACTTTCTCATATTTTTATCTTTCTACGTAACCATTGTAAATTACCTCAACCATAGCAGGTTTAGGGGTTGTTTAACAGCCTTTTAATCAACCTCTTAATGGTTCAACATTTAATATTTCGCGAGCAAATGTCTAAATGGTTTAGACATTTGCCTCTGAATGATTAAATATTATACTAATGCTAAATGGTTAAGAGGTCTAATACTGAATGGTTAAGACCTCTTATCTGAATTGGTCAAACATTTGCATTTGTATAGTTAAACGATATACTAGCTCTTAATGGTTCAGATGTCTTAATGGTTCAGCATTTAATAATTCAGAAGTTGTCAAACAACTTTTTAGTCTTTTTCCTCGGACACATTGGTTTCTCATGAGTTGGACAAATTTACTCGATCATCCTTTTGATTCAGGTTTTGATGTCCTTCATTATTTCTTGTTTTCCATAAGTTTTTGAATAAACATGTTATAGCACTTCTAAATCCAAATGATTGGAGTGTTGTTAAAACATTACAACTCATTACTTATACAATTATAACAGCACACTTATATTAAAACGGTGTAAATTGTAAACCAACATAGTCATACTATGTAATTATGCTACGTTTTACGAGTACTAATGGGCAAAATTATTCTCGCCTATAAAACCAACAACGTACAGATGGAGTGTGTTCATCCTCTTTTACTCTTTTTATGTAAAAATCACTTTATAATGGAACCGACACCATATGTTTGTATATGTATACATATTTTTTTAACTCTTTTGTATGAAGAAAAAAAGAATATAAAAACGCGCTTAATCATCAGTTTATTGTTCTATAAATATAAAAATTGTCAAAATTTGCATCTAGTTCCGGTTCATCTTTTGTAATCTGGGTACTCATAAATTCTCATATGCTTTTCTTTTGTTCCTTTTTTAAGTATTCTACTTTTTCTTACTATTTAGGGTATGACTTTAGTAAAAGAAATTAATCTATAAAATCCAAGAAGGATCGTGAGTTTGACAAATGTCTTTGTATTTTTTAAATGGTAAAGTATTTTGGTCATTATATCAAATACGTAAATTAATTGTGCCTAATTTGTTCACTATATCAAATATCAATTCACTATGTCATATATTTTTATTGATTGTTATATGTATTCACCATTATGTTGTACGTTTAAGATCATTTTTTGTTAATTTTGTCATTGGCATTTACATATAATTGTGTTTTATAATTTTAAGTATACGATAATGATATTTCACCAATGTATTTTTTCAAACTTATAATATTCAAGATAACATAATTTGTTAGTTTTGTCATGGTTTTTGTAGATTATATAAACTTGTGTTTTATTTGTCGTTATGTTTTACAGTTAGAAATATACAATAATATTATTTTACCAATAACCTTTTCAAAAATCATAGTGTTCAAGATAACATAATAATGATCAAAAAACATAATGAGACATTTTATCATTGTGTTTTATGTTTTATATCATTTTCTTTTATATTGTTATTGTTCTTAATGTATTAGACTAATAAGTTATTCATTTTTTATTGTGTTTATATACTAAAAATACATAATAGTGTTATTTCATGATTATGTATTTTTAAAATTCGTCATTTTAGAAATATACAATAGTATTCGAAAATATACAATAACTAGTATTAAGCCCTTCGTGTTGCGACCCAGGGAAGGGGCGTAAAACCGTGTCAGGTAACATCAATTTCATATCATTGTCAGCGACCACCAATACCAAAAAATATCGTATTAAAAAAGAAATAAAAATGAAAAATTATAAAACCAAACGGAAAGTAAACGCAAAAACATTAAATCACGCACGTAAAATGTAAAATATTAGAAACTAAGTTGATCTAAGACCCACATGTTGTGATGGAACCGTTAAAGGGAAAAAATAAGCATAAATGTTGAACCAGACACGCACGTTGTGGTGTGGTAACTTGTAAAATTTGTAAAATGAAAAATTACAAAATATGAAAAGTATAAGGGACAAAGTTGAAAATAAAAAATCGTAGATGTTAAATTGTAATATATGTAACAGTATAGAGTCAAAAGTAAAAATTAAAAATAATAAAAACTAAAGGTACAACCCATTAAACATAAGATACAACACTTGATACATAAAAAAATTAATAATTATTAATATATATGATTAATACAAATACACAATAAACTGCATTAAATACGCAATGACAAACATAAATCATATGAGTTATGTAAAATAAATTATTATAATTTAATATAGTGATATTATATTCATTTAAAGATTAAGAACATTCGTTTTATGGTGTAATTTTTATAAATTTTAATAATGCCGTGCATAAAATTTATAAACGTTTTAAAAAATAAGGTTGGAGGGCTTATACCCTTGTAGGTTAAAATTTTTTATTACTCATTTTATTCAAACATTTTCCTACTATCTATATAAATCTATTTATCAACTTTTTGTATATATGATCTTGTACTATATTGTTGTGTTGTTGTATATTATACTGTAACCATAAACTTTTTAATGCACAAAGTACAACTATATGTTGCATATGTTTTATATTTTTAATTAAGCCTCTAGAAAATTATATCTTCACTCCTTCAAGTTTGATTATATTTATACTTTATATCCTTTACTTATCTACTTTTAATGTTTTTATTTTATAAATTTTAAAATTTAAATATTTTATAAAAATTCAAATATACCATTGTGCTTATTTTTATATGTTGTTTCAGTGTAAATTTTATTTAGAAGGAAATTATATGTCATAATTACAAGTCATCAATGCATAAATGCATAAGTCGTCATAGTATTATCAAGGTTTCGAATTTGTATAAATTTCTTTTGTGTATTATCCCAACTTTTAGAGAATGATTTATAGGTGCGTATTTTTTTATCAACGTTAATATTTTAATTATTTTTGTTTTTCCCCGTCGTGATGTGACTATTCTATTAACGTTTTGACGTTAGATTTCTTAACAGTATATATACTTTCTAATATTGTCAATGGTCTCACCGTAATGCACGGGTTTGTGACAGTTTAAATTTGTATATAAAGTTTCGAGTGTTTACAAGGACGTGTAGATTTCGTTTTTCTTACCTTCAATGTGCGGTTTTGTGACTACAAACGTCAGTTTTTCATGGTTTGTGTTGTCCGCCGCAACGTGGGGGTCTTAAGACTAGTTTAATCTAATTATTAACCGTTATTATAATTATAAAATCTGATTTCTAAATGCTTTGATTGTAATTACTATTTAATCCATTTATTAACCATTACTACAATTTTAAAATCCAATTTCTGAATGCTTTAATTGTGACTATTATTTAATCTATTTATTAATCATTATTTATCAATATAATAGCACAACCTTAACTACAAAAAAGTTGCAGGTCTCTTTAATATTGGACACCAAGCTTCTTTCTTTTATATATTTTAACATCCAACTTAAATAGTGATACCCATCCATTATATTTTATTTTTTTAGTTGAGATTTATCACCCTTATAGTATATTTAATATTTTAATTTTCTATATTTTCGTTTTTAGAATAGCTTTCTTTTATAATTATAAAAAAAAGAAAATTCATGCTTGTCTTTAGCCTTTTTTTATGTCAATGTTTCCATAAAAAAAATTTTGAAAATGTAGTTGTATTCATAATCAAGGTTTTTTTGTATTGTATTTATGATAAAGTATGACTTTTAGACAAAGTACACTTTTGGGTTTTTATGGCACGGTGACACTTACTTTTACGAGTAGTAGATATCACAGCTTTATGACAACGTGACAACCATTCTGACATGTTTTTGTGTCTTTCTTGATGCATTAAGGTTTTACGTTAGAATAATCGTCAATGCGATGTGTTTTTGTATTTGTTTTTATATTTGAGATCGTGGTGGATTCCTTGCATAACGTGCGTCAGGAAAAACCTAATTATTATTGTGATTTTAAAATTCAATGTCTAATGCTTTATTGTAATTACTACTTAATCCATTATTACAATTATAAAATACAATTTCTGAATGGTTTAATTGTAATAGCTTCTGCTTAGCCTACTTATTGCTCGCATGGCTTTGCTTCTCTCATTTAAAATGTATGAATTATAAAATACAGATATAACAATCAATTAAACAAAACCAGATATTAAAACAAACAAGTACAATATACCCCAAATATTTTTTCTGTTGAGACCTATTGAAGAAACACACCACATAGGAGTACAATCATCACTAACTAATTCAAACAACTCCAAACATAAATCGAATAGATATTCTATCTTGTACACACCCGTAATTTAGAAGTTAAAAACAAGGATTATATTGATGATAATAACACTAATTATAACGTTTGGCATGTATTCATTTGTATTCAAGAGCACCGAGTTTGCTTTGCTCTTCTTGGTACTCGGAGGCTGGTTATTCTGACCACCATAGGCACCCGTCCCTCTACCTGCCTTCAACAAAACTTCGTTGTGTTTCACACCATCTTTTCCGCCATAAATATTCCCATTCATGTTGATTGAAACTTTCTTATCTACATGATATATACACGTACATAATACTAAATGAATATGATCTTGAAAATGTTAATTTCAAGTTAGACGATGTTAAATAACAAATAACTATTTAAAGAAATAATTTGCCTTGGGATTCAGAAGCCAAGCTAGATATGATTAGTGCACATAGTAGCAGTAAGAGAAATTCAAGTTTTTTGGACTTCATTCCTCTTGTAGCTAATGGTATGGTTGATAGTTATATTTAAGTTGGTGTTTATAGGAATGTATGGTTGTCGCTTGTGAACACATGAGAATTGATTCCCTTCAAAATGGGAATCACATAAAGTTAATTAGGAAGAAAAAGAAGAGAATAAGCTTAATTTTAAGTTGAAATAAATGGAGATGGGGTATGCATGCTTTTGAAAAGTAATTATGAAGTAACATTTTTCGTTAAAAATAAAAGTTATGAAGTAAAAATTAGGGTAGGTTTGGTTTTGATTGATATTAAAAGGTAAAATGGCAAATATAGTTAGTAATTGTGTATTATAACTTATATAAATATTATAAGCATATATTATTATTATTTTTATAAAATTATAAAATACTAAAAAAATAAACAAATAATGTTTGTTTACACAACTCCTACGTAATTCTTTTAGTTTTAATTCAAACATAACGAGTACGTCTCTTCTATAGTTAATTGTATTCGGTCCCATATATAAAGGAAGAAAATATAGTAACAACCCTAAAAACCAGATTTTGTTCTTAAAAAATCCTTTTCTGGGTGAAATTGTTTAATTGATACAAAATGGTACAAGTAGTTAGGCAAAATGGAAACTTCAACGAAAAATGACAGAAAGTAACTATTTTGAATATGTTTTACGAATATACCTCTTCGATTATGTTTGACAAATTTCATGCAAATAGTAATGATTTACGCAAAAGCAAGTGCATACCAACTTTTACTCGTATGTTACTCAAAATTAGGAAGGCAAAAACCAAAATTTAAATGTGACGAGTTTAATGGTGTAATCAAATTCATAATATAATTTTATATTTTATAATTATATTTAATATTTAAAATTTTACTAGAAGGAGAGAGAATAAAGTCATAAACCGATACCATCAACTTATCATGAAACTAACCACTAAACAACAAAGAATTTAAAGCAACGTCGAAGGAATTCTAAAAGATCACTCATTGGTTTTATTTCTCATAATGTTCTTTACCCACAAACACAAAGAGCTAAGGATTTTGATAACACCAATAATTTTGGCAGGAGATGTCGACTTCTCGATTATAAATAACTTCATTTCACGTTTTTCAGATACACCAACACCAAATGAGCACATAAAGTAATTACTTTGGTTTTTCTTTAATAATTTATGGTTAACTTTTTAAAAATCTGAATGTACAGTTTTGTTTTTTTTTTTCTACACATTCCATTTCAAAATAAATGTTTTTAGCGAATTTTTCAAAATAAATGTTAACAAAACCAAATTGTTATGATGTTTTTAGCGATTTCACTATTATTTTTATTATGTAATGATTTTTACATCATGTTTATTATTGATTAATATGAACTTATATTGCGTTTTATCTATCAATAATTGTTTAAAAATAACAAAATATTAACTATAAAGTAAGTTTCATTCATCATCATCCCCCATAATGAGTGACCGAGTATAATTTCACTATACTATGTGACACCTACGTGATATAAGATGAGTTCTCACTATTTTTTCGCCTAATAGCTAACCTTAATAATTCTTAAATTTGTTAAGATCCTTTTCTTCGGATGCAAATCTCCATGCCTAAAAATATTTATATTCTAAATTTTATATATCTCATTTAAGCTATATAACCATCTCTTTTTCTTTCCAGTTTCATCATAACTAATAACAAAAGAATGTTTTATCAGTAATCTTTCTTATTAACATGTTGGGTCATTTTGGCAGCTCAAAACGATAGAATTTTCAACAATACAAATATACCAAAAGTCTAGCTGAAGATGTGAAGCCTCAGTCATTTTTATGGTTGACAAAATAGATCAAATGATCTTCACTTTAGATTGGAATATTTAGCATTTTAGCGTAACTTTTATGTTATTTCATTCAGGATTCAGCTATGTGGATTGGACTGCTCTTTCGTCACGTCCAGGCTTCTATGGCTTAGCCCAATATACTAAAAGCCCATTACCTAATCCATAAGTATGGTGTAAGACTTTAATCAATCTGAATAGAAAAATATTAAATTTATTTAATTTAACACGAATAGCGTTTGCCGCTGCGGTTTGAGCAGCGAATGGCGTCCCTCTTCTTTTACCTCGGAAGTGGATTGAGAAAAAATAGGAAAACAAATTTATTTTTAAGGTGAGAAAAGAGAAGCGAAACAAGTAAATGATTGTAATAAAAATTTATGTATTAAGAAAGAAAAGTGAGAAATAAACTAATTGTTAGTTTGAATTTTTTTTATTTTTTAAACATGTATATAACATATTTTCTTATAGAAAAATTGATCTTCCTTTTAAAACTTTATAAAATCTTGGTCATTTAAAAACGCATATTTAGTATGCATAATAACCCAAAACATGGAAAAACTTATAAATAAGGGGATCTAGAACTCACCTTGATACCATGAGTAACCTCTAAACTAAGCTTTTTAGGCTAGGATCACACTACACAACCTGCAGATAAGTTAACATTTAAAGAGGTTAATTTCTGCCTAAATTCGCTGCAAGATAAGCAGTTTCGCCCAACTTTCGTTGGAATTCCATGGCTGCGAAATTATCTGCGAAACTATAGTTTCGTAGAAAACCCACAATTTCGCAACTTGAATATGCAATACAGTTTCGCAGATCGCATAAAAATTATGAACTAGCCCGTTTTTAACCCAAAATCGCAACTTTTTACGTCCAATCTCTTAATTAAACATCCATGAGGCTATATCTAAGCTTTTTGCATGTTTTCATACGTAAAAATGTAACCTTTATGCAATTCTTTGCACTTTTTCAAAACTCAAAACCCTAGAATCCGGGTTTGATCTACAGAAGGGTTTAAAGACCAATTCTTAACTGGATTTGTTACTCCATTCTTATGGTTTGATGCTCTAACACCCAGATCTTCAATCTCTTAATCTTGAAGCTCCAAATCTTAAGTTTTCTTCACTTTCTCTCTCTACGAATTTGGGAGGCTAGGGTTCAGATGAGGGAGATGGTGGCTGGTTAGATAGGTTAAAGGGCTGATTATAGGCCCTTAATCACTTAGGCTCTTACCCATAAGCCTAATTTAGCCTATAACCCATTTCCTTCTTTTATTAAACACCACTAATTAAGCCCATTATCCTCGATGACTTGTTTTGACTTTTCGGGGTGTTACATGTTCAACTCCACCGTTGATGCTTCTCATCGATCCTCCGTCTTAGCTCTAAGTAAAAACGAGCATAAGAGATCTTGAGCTTGACTCGTTTTGAGTTCTATGTCTAAAAGTCGAGTTCAGCTTGTGAGTAAACTTACAAGCTCGAACTCAACTCGAATATTACATATTTATTATTTAGTTATTAACATACTTATATAACTATTTATATAATTTATATTAAAATAAACAATAGGGTTTTTTTTCATTGTATATATCTAGCATAATATATTTTTGTTTTGTTATTTCTTATCATATATATATATACACACACACACACATATATATATACACTTATATATATATATATATACTTATATATATAAGTATATATATACTTATATATTTAAGTGTATATATATATATGCATATATGTATATATATGTATGTATGTATATATATGTATGTATATATATATGTATGTATCTATATATATATATATACATACATATACATATATATATATGTATATATATGTATGTATGTATATATGTATATATATATAGGGGATGGATCTTTTGAAAACCATATTATAAATTAAAAGCATGAAAACTAGGTGTTACATATATGTAAGTACGTGTTATAAAATGTACAACTAAGAGTTACACACATATATGGTATATTTATATGTAAGTACGTGTTATCAAGTGTACAACTAAGAGTTACGTAAATTTAGCTCCTACAAGTTACGTATACTTACGTCATTTCGTCATCATCGAGGTTCCTTGAAGTTTATCTGAAAAAAATTACAATGACTTAGAAAAATAAGGTTGAATTTTACTTAAATATACTTTAAACAATTAGAAAGTTAAATTAATTATAAATTATGTGATTGGTTAGTGGTGGTTTTCATGGTTTTTAATTATAAACATGGTTTTCATTTGATCCATCCCCTATATATATATATATTATGTAGTTTCATTAAGTAAATAAAGTTACGTTGATGTATATAATAGACTCGGTCAAGCTCATGTGTCAAATCTAGGTCGGTATATGAAGCTCAGGTTGAAGCATGTTTATTGAATGAGCTTTGGTTTAGGCTCATACTCTTTTAAACTCTACTTGATTCGAGCATTTTAGCAGGTGTGTTTCAATTATCTCGCAAATAGCTTGGCTTATTTAATACAACTATAGCCCTCATTTTTGTTATGGACTTCCATTTTGACACCAAATCTAATGTGGTCCTCTATCCAGATGCTTCATGTTTCTCCTGAGATCCGTATGCATATCCACGGGACTCCCTATTGAAACTTAATTATCAGCTGCTCATCATGTTTTGTACTTGACGAAGATGAAAGAAAAAATAAATGTATGTGTGTGGGGTGGGGGTGGGTGTTGTATAAGGGATTGGGTTATATTTGTTTTATTTTATTTATAACTTATGTTTCTTTTTTAACAAGAGAGAAAAATAATTATTTTACATTAACTTAATTTTCGTTTTTAATCATCTGTGGTGGAGCCAAAAAGCTCAAAAGGGTAGGCTGATTTGGAATTCGTAGATTTTTTGTTATAAGGTTTTATTTTTCACACGTTATAGAATAATTTGTGTAAACTTTATGATTATAATTTTCGGTACAACCATTCTTAAATGTGGTTACTGTTATAGACCAAGGACGTTACAAAGGACCAAACATATGAGACTAGATCGTCATTTCTCATAATTGCAAATGAAATCCAGAATACGACCATACATACACCATCCATGTGATTTAGACATTTTTAAATGATTATTGACTTATTGTTTCTCTAAATAATTAGTTATTAATAACTAGAATAACCTGACTTATATATAAATTTATCAGCCATTTTAATAAAAGTTTGATGACTTTAACATGGTATAAATGAGTTCAAACTCGACTAAATTCGAGCTTATCTCTCATGATTTAAGAGGGTTTGAGTCATATTTGTTTTAATACTTTTTTCTAAACAATTATTTTAAGACTTATGTATAAAATTTGAGCCATGCATATATATGTATATCTATCATATAGACTCATTTTGTAATGCTTATAAAGTTTAGTGTAAGAAACTCATACTTGCACTCGATTGTACTTAATTAGCTATGACTTGTGGCTAGTGCTTGTTTATGCTTAAGTTAATTCAAACTCTTTAATTATTAAACCTTAGGTAATTTAAAATGCAGCTTTGTTGTTTACACCCGTGGTGTTCATGTTTTTCTTTAAAACCATGTAACCATTTATGCTGGTCATCAATTTTGTTTCCTTATTAAAAAATTGGTTGTTAGGTTTAGAATTTTTCAAATCATATCATAGAGTTCGTACAGATTATAAATCAAGACCTTAGTATTTTAGCCTACGTAGCTATTTATATTTTAGTTAAGCATTTAATTATTTGAAACAAGAGCATACAACAACCAAACTTTGCTTAAATATCCAAAAAGGAGTCTATGAACTAAGTAAAAGGTTCAATATTCGAAACTGTGAAGCTAAACAATGATCAAACAGTTAGTTCTTAAATTTTCAAAAGTTTAGTTTTGATTTACAATGATCAAAAATCATTATTAAATTGTTCAACTCACAATTTAATACAAAAACCATCAAAAGGGACCATGAAAAACCCCTAATCTACACTCTTATTAACTAATTTCAATGCATTAAACTTTAAAATCATTAAAATTATTTTAATAAAGATTACTAGTGGTAAGACGAATTAAATATCTTTAAAACCACAACTTCAAATCATCACACATAAACATATGCAACGGTCAACGTCGCTTAAAAAAGAACTATTCTATAAATTTTATCAAATGATTAAAACCCTACAAAACTTCACAATTAATTGATGAATATTATTTGTTTTCTTTGTTAAAGAAAAGGGTTGTAGTTGTAGAAACATGACACCAATATAAATATATAATTTGTTTCTCCGCTGTTTTACAGCTCTGAGTAATCGAGGAGATTCTGTTTCGTAATTGGCTAATTTCCTCAAAATTTTGTTCCCTAATTATGCACAAATTTCATTTGTGTTTTTGCATAATTTTCGCCGGCAGAATCCACCAAAAGATTTGATTTTTGTTTCAATCCCACACCCTTTTCTCCAATTTGTCGATCCCTTTTCAATTTCCAATTTTTGCATACTAATTTTACCTTTTAGGGCCACCTGATTCTGCAACAACAATGGTTCATACCCACTTCGTGTGGTCTCACGGGGGCAATCAAGTGTTCTTGTGCGGTGATTTTACTGGGTATGTTGTTAATTTCACTTTTTAGAGTTCAATTTGTGCTCAATTGATCGATTTCGGTGGTGATTTTGACTTTTGATGTTGTGGGACACACAGTACACACACTATACTTATAATGCAACTGGTGGTTTGTGTGAAGGTGGTTCAAGTATCATCAGATGGTTAGTGTTGAGGGTTCTTCCACTACTTTTATGGCGATTTGTGATCTGCCACCTGGTTTGCATAAGGTAATTTCATTATTAATGCATGTTGGCTTGATGGATTTAGTTTATATGCTGATCAAAACCAAGATTTGATGGTTTGATGATTTGATGATGAAATTCAGTGTGAATTGTTTGTAAAATTGTGGAGGATTATTGTTTTGCTTTTAATAACTTAAGAGGGTTGTGCTAAACGTACCCACCTAGTTTTTTTTTCACCGAACGTACCTCTTTCCTACTAAACCAGTCATTTCATCTAAGGAACTTTAGAAACGGCGGTATCCAGATATGTAAAATGGTTTCCTTCCTATGTGCTCGAGGGTTTGCGGTAGACAATGGTGTAGTATTAGGAGTTGATTAGATTGTTGTTTAAACAAAAAAACTAAATTTGTCATTTCATTTATCTACTTTACTTAATAAGGAGTATGTTTAGCATACTGGGGGTATGTTTAGCTTATCTCTAACTTAATTTGGTGGTGGATTCTGATTTTTGTTGTTTTTTGGGGCCAAATGGTGAATGAAGTTCAAATTCTTGGTTGATGGTGCGTGGAGAATTGATGAGAGACAACCAATTGTTGAAGATGAATTTGGTGTTAATAATGTTGTTGTTGTGGAACAACCAGAGCTTATACCTCGAATGTTTCCTGTAAATGATGGTCTGCCAGTTATGGATATCGATGGTTATGATGATAGAAATCGTGCTGATGGTGTAAGTATCCACAAATCATTTTCTTGTTGTTTGTAATTTTTTTAGTGTAAAGATAAAAAAGAATGTGAAGATGATATGTGTGAGTATTATGGTTTTTAGGCTTCAACATCAGGCAGTGTTCCAGATGAACTAGAGGTTGGAGTCACGGGTGATGACATAGAAACAGCTCGTCGTTTATTTAATCATTTTTCATCTTATAAAGCATATGACTTGATTCCTGACTCAGGAAAGGTTTGAATTTGTACTATTAATAATTGTTTGCATTAAAGGTGGTGATCTCGATCATTTACTTATAGATGGGTGGAGTGTGGTTGTGTTTTATCTCTGCCTGGTCAAACTAAAATATTTAGCTAAAAGGTGAACAAGTCAAATTGGTCGAATGGGTTCAAAGTCTTTCAAATTCTAATATTTAAAGCTTTAGATTACTATTATTATAATAATATAATTTTTGGTAATCATAATGAGCGTGCTCATTGTTTACTAAAACGTATAACTAAATGGAAAAAGTGTTAGTGGGTTGATCCAACCTGAACCATTTTGACCCAGAATACAAAATGTTTAAACCCAACCGTTTTGGATGTTAACCAGCCTGCCCATCTTGACACCTCTACTTGTTTGTGTTTCAAATTTCTCTTTATAATTTGTTATCATTATATGGTCTTTGCAAATTAGGTGTTTGCATTGGATGACAATGTGACGGTGGAAGATGCGTTTCTTGTTATGCATGAAGAGGTATTTCATGATTACAATTTTTTTGTGGGGTGGGGGGTTATTTAAATTACGGTTTTATAATAAAGTTTTTAAACACTTCTGTTTATAACAAAAATTGGAGGGGTGCTAGCCGCAGGCCTGTCACATTTTCATTTGTTTGTCAATTAGATTGAAAATTAAATTACATGGCTGTTGATACTATATCATCTTCATCCTTATGGAGCTGCTTTAAATTATTTATTCATAAGTTTTGAAATATAGTTAGTTATCTTATATAATCTTTTGAAGCAAGAGAGATTAAGAGATAGGAGATTATTGGAACATCTTTTGCATTTATTGATGCAAGCAAAATTTATAAATTTACAAAAATATGAGACAATATATAAACTTTTATAATCTTAAATTTTTGGAGTTAATTGTGACAAAAATCTGATTATTTGCTTATTTTAGGGACTTGCTGTTGCCCCCCTTTGGAATGCAGCCAATTTACAGATTTCAGGAATGTTAACTGCATCTGATTTCATTATGATCCTAATGGAGGTATAAGACATCTTATTAACATTACTTTTAGTTAAGAAGATTAAGATCATGTATATGAAATATAAATTTTGCAGCAAGTTTGATTTTTTTACCGTATTCTCATTTGATTGCAAATTTCATCATTCTTTCTTGGTGTTCAACTTCAAAATTAGGATTATTTTCCAATATATTCTTCCAAAAGTTCAAATTTTCAAATATGTTCTTCTAAGTTCCATAATATTATATATCACTTCAAACATTAACAATATTATATGGACTTGAATAAAAAATAAATTGTTTGCATATAGCAGTTTGTTTCACTAAATAAAATGTTCTGTTAGTTTATATAATGAACAACCTATTAAAAGTAACTGGTTTCATTTTGATTGCTATGAAATGGGTAAATGTGATCGTATAAAATTTGAAAGGATATGTATAAATATCTGAAATTTGACAAGGATTTATGTGAAATTGCCCCTAAAACTTATTAATAGTGCAGCTCCAAAGAAATCGTGAAATGACCACTAATACTGTAAGCCAGTTTTCTACAATATCTGCATGGAAAGAAGGGAAGCTTCAACTTCAGAGAAGACCTTTGATCCAAGTAAGCAAGTCACTGCATTATGATAGGGTTGAATTGGGTTGTATTAAATCTCAAGCGGGTCAAATGAAAAAGTTACATAAAAGGGAAACGGGTTAAACAAGATGAAAATACCCAAATGCTATATGTAGTGCACACAACCTGCCAAATTGTTCTCACTCAAATAGTTGTATTTTAATTTCAGATATTATTGTTTTTGTAATCATAAGTAATGCACCAACTGTTTATTAAATGTTTAAATAAATAGAAAGAAGTGTTTTGTATGTCAAGCCAATGTGAGAACCTGACCCTGGTCATTTCAAATTTTCAACCCCTACTAAAAATCACCCGTTTCAACCTGAACTATTTTCAACATCCAACCTGACCCGCCACTGAATCATACTCTGTTGTTGCCAAATGCCAACCACTTTGTAGACACTTCCAAACACATACTTAACCTTGTTTTGTTTGACTTCTTATCTTTGGGTTATAGTTCTATAGTTTTTTTCCCATTAATACTATCATATGCTATTAATTCTTCTTACATTTACCAGTTGTCTTTTTGAACACAGATTCATCCTGATGATTCGCTCAATATCGTTGCGGTTAGAATCTTGGAAAATCACATATCTTCAATTCCTGTTCTATATGTTCCAGAAGGTTCCACTTGTCCACAATTGCTTCATGTTGCATGCCTTAGTGGGCTATTAGAACGTATGTGTGTTTCCTTAAATAACTTTCCATTTATAACAAGCACTAATTGCATGGAAAAGTAATCAACTTGGGTTCAAAATCTATTTTAGGTACCCATCTTTTTTCTGCTCATCTAAAATTAGACTTTCAAATTTTGATTTAAGCTTTCAAAAAACATTGATACAAGGTAATCCGTAGGTACAAAAGAAAAAGAATTAGCTTTAATCAAAATTTTGAAAATTTTAGTGGTTTTTTCTAGGACAAGCATGCATGTTTTCCCAAAGTAGAAACTAGACTAAATTTGGCTACATATATATGCAAAATTCCCTTATAATAACTAGAATGCTGTTAACCACATGTTCTGAATATGTATCCATTTTGAAAAATAGATATACACAGGCATTTTGAACACCGTAGTGCTTATTTGCCATTTTTACAACGTTCCATTGGTGTGCTTCCAATTGGTACTTGGATTAGAGAAATCGGAGGTGCACGAGAATTAAAAACAATCCCCCCTAACTATCTTCTCAGTGATGCTTATAGACTGTTAATAGACGGTGCGTGTCAAGTATCAATCTTTTCATTTCTTGATTTACATTCATTTATGTACATCAATACAGTTACAATATCTATCCCTTGATTTCTCACAGATCACATAAGTTCAGTGCCCATTGTTGATGATAAGGGGACCCTCATTAATATTTTCTGCAGGAGGTAGTTTTTTTCTTTTAACCTTTTTACCCTCAACTAACTTCTACCCTTATGAATAGTTAGATTTGGGTTGTGGGTTATACTTTTATCTCAAACTAGTCAAACGGGTTGGATGTTGTTTCTATAATCATAATTGATGCCCTATTTATTCATAAAACATAAAAAATACTAGACAAAAAATTGATCACGAGTCAATCCAACCCTCAAGGTGTTTGAGCCGTTTGATCTGTTTGACCAGTTCATATTCAGCTAGTTATATTTAATTACACAATTTGACCCGTTGGAGGTGAGATAGAAACCAAATCAACTCATTCACAGCAGACAGCTATACAGATTCAAGTTACCACATTTACATCCACCTTTTATTAATCCAAATGACAAATCATTTTCATTTCGTTTCTTCAGTGATGTCATTTCTTTAGCAAAGAATAACGCGTATCTTCATGTTCAACTTGATCAGACAACAATATCTCAAGTAAGCCTCAACCTGTATCGTATTGCTCTACCTTTTTTTTAATTAATTTGCATAATTGTAAAATGGATTATTATAGAAATATTTATAGTTTTGACCAAAATCAGTGTTTACTATGTTCAAAAGTTAGTGGTCCATTTTGGTAATCATACTCGATAATATTCCAACCTTGTAACTATACTTTTTTTATATGTACTAGTTTGATAATTTTGTGGGCGTGCAACCAGTTTAGCCTGTGGCGAGCCACCTCGTCAGATGTTGGGCTAATGCGGTAATTATACTTTTGTGGAATAAGGGTAGTTTGGTAATTATACATCTTTTCATTTCGACTAGTTTGCCATTTAGTAATCAGCCACCTTATCAGAAAAGTGTCACATAAGCAAGAAAACTGGTAATCTAGTTATCAAATTAGCTCATTTCAGAAAGGTATAATTACTGGTCGGGGCATTATTCAGTATAATTACCACAACCTAAGTATTGTATCTATGACATTAGCCCTTTCATATATGGCTTTTTTGTAATGAAAAAAATTGGGTGATAATCGTTGTTCATCCTAAGGTTGTACATGTTCAGTTTAGATAAATATACAGCATAACAGCAATCACACAAGAGTTTAAAATTGTGTATATATTTTTTCATGTATTATGTCTTTAGGTACTACAGCTCGTAGATACAAATACGCGTGGTAGGTATGCGATATGCACGCGCTCGGATACCTTATTTAGGGTCATTGGTCTTCTATCAGATCCAGGTATAGTTTCTACCCTTTTCTATATCCTCGAAATAATATTTTTCATTTACAGTTTCATTGTTTATAATCTTATTGAGGAAGGGTGCATTGTTGGAATTATATATCATAAAATTTTTAGGAAAATTGATAAATAATAGATAAAAGATATATTATATAGATGATAGAATATCAGTCGTCGTGATTCAATCTATAAGCACTTTAGCTATATATATAATGTCAACCCCTGGGTACGTCTTTTTTATAATGTCATGTATGAAAGGCAACTTTATTAAAGTTGTGCGTATTTGAAATCACATAATCAATTTCAAAACATGCTTTCAAACACGTGTATTTATACTTTTGTGTTTTTTGTTGCAGGGATACGACGTGTGGTGGTTGTTGAACCAGGCACCCGTTACGTGTTAGGTTTAGTTACATTGAGAGACGTATTTAATCTCATTTTTAGAGATTTTTCTTAAATATGCATTTGTTGTCATTTTAAATAGGGTTGGTCATGGTTTAATAATCGGTTTCTTTTATACTGTAGAGGAGATTGTGAATACACTTCTTTTTGTAATTATGAACACAACATGACCCTTTTAAAGATTATATATGATGATATAATTATTTACAAACTTATCCATGATGTGTAGCTATGAATTAACACACTAAGATTCTAATCTAGAACAACAAACCATACAGTGTTACAATGATATTACTAAGAACACTTTCTTGCAAAAATTTTCTCAAGCTTTGATGATGAATAGCTTTTTGTAGCTTTTTTCATTTATTAGAAACTATATTTATTATCTTTTGTGAGATTTGCTATTATTTGTTATTTTTCTTGTCTTTCAGTAATTGCATTTATCATATTCCGATATGACTTTATTCTTCATATCTTCAAGATAACTAACGGTTGGTTTTAACAAGCGTGATGCGCTTTGAAGCACTTAGATCCCGGACAAGAGCTTCATGTATGTAATGCTTTATGTATATTATAAAATATTATAAAATTTATAAATTAATTCTAGATAATATTTACCTCATCTTTAATCATTGAATGACAAAAACAGAACAATAAATATTATTACACAAATCGTAGTAACTATATTAACCAAACAAGCTCAGAGAACAAATAAGTAAAAACATGAGTGCACTCAACAACTAGAAAATAAGAAGAAAGATTAAAAAACATATAAAGAAGAAAGGTTGCTTTTAAAACAGCCTAACAGCCAGAAACTAGAAAAAAGACATTAAAAAATAAGCAAAAATATAAAAGCTAAGAGGCAGAGAAAATCAAACCTTAATATGTAGTTACATGTTGACAGAAAGAAGTGTTTGTAATACAGAAAAGTTGCTCTACAATATGATACATGTGACATCTTTGATATGTTACCATTGAAACAGTCTATCAGAGCATTATTTTCTTACTATGCACCGTTGATATGCAGTCTTGGCATGCTAATATTGTCCGCATTCATTGTGGTCTAGCAAGGATATTGTTGAATCGAAGATTCGACGGTGGTTTGGTCCAAACTTGATCCCTAGGCTGATGTGTGTGAGGCAGTGGCGGAGATTGAACCAAAGCTTATGGGGGACAGGGGCGAAAGTAAACTATTTTAGGGGGGCAGACTCAATATTTATTATAAAATTTCTATTATCAGACCGAAAATTTCCACTATCGAGCCGAAAATTTACACTACTGACGAAAAAAAAAAGATACCAGTGGTGTCTCAAGATTGTGACATTACTCCTAACAATTGTTCACTTCACCAGCTAGGTTGTTTGATGGCGCGTGGACCGGCCATTGTTCGGACACGTGGAGGTATCATACTCAAACTGGCCATCTGGAGGGTTGAGTGTTTGAGGACGGGTTATTTAGTCATGTTCCGGATGTATACGAACCGCTTTTGGTTATGAACTTAGACACAGAACCTCCTTTTGCAACTCTAGAACCAAAATCTAAATCAAACATCGGTTGTTAGGTAGAAATTATATTAATTTTTAAAATAAAAAAAAAGTCGTGGACGGCAGGATTCGAAGTTGGTTTCTGTTTGGTCTTAGCAATTTATAACACGACATGACTCCACACGAATGACTCCACACGATTTTAGGATGTTAGTATTTGAAGTAAGTGGGCACAGATCATAGATAAGTCAACATCATTAACGGTTAACTATAACTTATAGTATTAATGGCACTATTGTTTTTGACCACAAACACTAGAAAAGCTTGTGTTAAAAAAGACATAAAAAACAAAAAAAGTAAACCGAATGAAAAGTAAAATCTAAAACAATAAGTCAATCTAGGGCCACCGCATTGCGACAAACGGGGGAAAAGAAACGTAAAACCATTGAATCACACACGCACGTTGTAGCATGTTAACTCGCAAATTTAGATCAAAACATAAAACGATTTTTTTTAATATGAAAAAACATAGAAGACCAAAGTAGAAAACAAATAAATATATATTGGGGTTGAATTGTAAAAGATGTAAAAATATTGGGTTAAAATTATAAAGTTAAAGATTAAAAAAAGGACGGGTACAACCCACTAAGCACATGATACAACCCATGATGTATAACTAAGTCGGTAATTAGTATACATATATAATGTGTCCTGCTATTTTTCTAAACGTGTTTAGTAAAATCGTGTCAGCAATCATGTTATTGAACTACTTATGTTTAATCATGTTACAACGTTGTGTCATTCCTTATCAAATAGGTTATATTGAATCAAGTTGAACATGTGTCATGTAACTTGCTTACTAAACAAGTTTGTGTTATTGTGTAAGAATATAACATGTTTAACTTTAAACATGTCTAGTTTTGTTTTACTATTTATGGTACCCATTTAGCACACCACATGTTTTGGGATTGTTCGTGATGCAGCCTTTCCAGCCACATCAAGTATTAGTTCGTAGTTACTTTTGCATGTCATTTGAACTCGATTGTGGCAACGTACTAGATATTGCAGCCAGAATTCAAATCACGCAAATGGACATTCATCAGGCAACCCAGGGACACGTCTCCTCGTAACAGAACAACTCCTATCGTCAATGAATAGATACAAAAGAAAATAAACAGTACAGTTTCCTTTTTATGCTAGTCATGAAAATGTTTCACACGTAATTTGATCACCAACATAAACAAGACAGCAGTCTCATTATCCGGAGCAAGATTAACAGACAAACCGTTGCCACTTGCACCCACAATTCAACATGTATTTGATGTAACAAAGAATTGGCAAGTCTAATGTACTCAGTGTTGACACAATCCAGTAGACCAGAACATATACATGGAACAAATGCAATGATTCCATCTATACCCCTGAGATACTTCTTCCCTTTACAAAAATACCCACTTTTCAGGTTGGAAGTTAACACCCATCATGTAACTCGAATGATGGGTGTAATATCTAATTCACTACTTTATTATTCTAGTTTCACTCTCATCATCATCATCATCATTTCGTCATCATCCTCGTGGTCATCATCATCATTCAAGATCTAGTGTCTTTTTCATGGCTTCATAAGCCATATATGTAATGCTGGCAGCTGGAATAACTTTTAAAAGATTTGGAAAAAGTCCTTTGTAGAAACCGCGTACCCCTTCATTTTGGTAAGTTTTTATGAACACGTCACTCATTCCTTTGTATTCTGTAGCGCCACCATGCCGATGTGCTTGCATCCTGAAATGCAGAATTCAGATGTTTGGGTTGAAGACGGGTCATTCAGTACAAATAGAAAACATGCCAGGTCCAAATGGCTAGACCCGCTAACACTTTTGTGGTTTTTTTGTCAAAATTATTTTGTATACAACTGATGTGACAACTATTCATACAAAAACAATGAAATGATTAGACTTTGAACAGTTTGCAAAGTGATCCCCAATTGACTTGGTCCCTTTTACCTATTTTTTAATTAGACCATTGACATAAATCAAATTAACCTGTTCGTTAGTAAGTCGAATTGCCATCTTTATACAGATGCTCCTGCCATCTTTAAAAAGGTTATTAAACATGTTCCAACACGTTTACAAACCTCCTAAGTTGCTTTACTACAGGCAAATTAAATTTTATTATATCCCAAATACTATATTAACTTATCTTTTATTTTACATTAAGAAAACAATGGCAGCCTAGCAGATTGGTGCGTCATACAAACCCCATCCCAAATCATCCATTTTGCCACTTATAGAGAGAATTAGTAAATTTTAAAGGTGGCAATTCTGGCCCGTTTACTTATAAATGGGTTATTTTGTTTAAAGTTTTATCTCCAATGGAAAGGGATGGCTTCATTTTATCTTATCTCTAATGGGTCAAAAAGCACAATTGCACAAAACCTTAAAAATAAAAGGTAACAGGTTAAATGGGAGGGGATAGCTTCATTCATTGAATACCCCTCCTAAACCATTTTATTAAAAGTCTAGAATCTAGATTATTAATTATATTATAACTTTTGTAATCATAATTAACACACATAATTAACAGCATAAAGAAATTTAAACAAAATGTGTTTCTAGTTAACTCAACATATGCAAAAGTTTACCATTTCAACCCGGAACCCACCATTTTGTGCATCTAGAGCAAACAAACAATTACCTTGTCCTGACAACTTGCAACGGGTAGACACATGTAGCTCCAAGTGCCCCTGAAACAGTCCCACACCCCAATTGCGCAAGAGGACCAGGTTCTGCAAGACAAAATGAGCATTAATTTTAATATTCATAATAAGGTGCATAGTAAGGAGAGGGAAGGTCGAATATACCACTATCAACCAAAATATATTTTTTTGACATCTCTTTCAAGGACTCATAAACAGCCAAGTCAATCCCTGCATAAGGAATAATTCCAAGAAGAGAAGGAACAATCCCCTTATAAAAAGCCCGTGGGCCCTCATGTATCCAAATATCCTTTGAAAGTTTCCCCAAACTAGGAACCTTACCACCTTCACAAACATAAGTTTGTAATCTAGTTTTCACTAAATCCATTGGATAAATAGCAGTTTGTGCAACTGCACCGGCTATACCACCCGCCAGTAGGCGCCCTAAAGTTCCAATATCATCCTTATCACCACCGCCAATAATGTCCTTCAACATTTCATAAGTGTAAAACTTGATAGCACTCTCTGGGGCAACCTTAATAACATTCAATCCATTACCTCTGAAAAATGATAAAATACCACCATCATTCCATATCTTTTTAACTGCAGGCCCAATTGAAGCATGGGTTGTTTGAACCTGTAGAGCCACTTTAAGCCGGTCAAGAGGAGCAGTAGCGGTACGGGAGGCAGCCCCAGCCACCCCACCAGCAATTAGATATTTGCTGGCATGGACATGTTTACTGATGCCAGTTGGAATTACAGCGTGTTCTCCTATATCTACCAGTGATACACGTTCCCAATATTGATAGATATTTTCAATTGTTGCTTCGTGTGGATAAAGTAAAAGAAAATCTCTCCATTCTTCAAATGTTATTATTCCATTGTTATCTTTATCAACACGTTCAACAAAACTAGCTAATTCGTCATCATCAAGTTCTATCCCTGCAAACAAAAAGCTGCCATAGCTAATAAGATGTAGACGATTCAACGATAATAAACACTGTTATTATTGATCGGTAAATAATTACCAATATTATAAGTTATAGTTGCAGTGTTTAGGGTTGCAAATAGTATTTTCACAGTCAAAACCCTATAAAATTATTACTTACATAATGCAGAAAAGTTGAGTATTATGTTTGAATTGCTCATGAATTTAAAAGCATGAAAGAAATTCATAAACAAGGCTAGTTAAAGCAATACTATGTAAGAAAAGAAATTATTATCTTCTCACTTATAGCTAAGCAAGTTTTCGCCTTTATAGAAAGAGGACCTTACTAAGCAACAAATTGGTTGCATCTTTCTACTCACATATAACAGAGGAGCAAACAATACCGGAATCTAGCATCTGTATCATAATGAAACTACAAGTTATCCAGTTCATTCACGATTTTCTTTCTTTGAAGAAGGCTCACCATCATGATGAAGAATTGAATGGCGTACAAGACTGAATCAACTTTTTTTTAAATCTACAAACATAAAAGGGATACCTAAAAACGCAGCCTGGCTCTTTGACTTAAGCTGATTGACTGTCATAATTGTTGTTTATAGTGTCTATATACCAACTTTGAACAAAATCTGTTACTTTAAATAATCAAAGCCCAGTTGAGCAACACATAATCAGACCTACTGACTTATCTAAAGAACAGATCAATTCATGTTATCATATGCTTCTGTCACACACCACAATCCATAAAAACACTTACTTGAACAAAGATGTGAGGCAGACTTTATATGATCTAATAGTTAACACAATAACAGGGTTTAAAGTACGATTCCAGCAATCATCCCACATTAAAATTGACCCAGCCCATAATCTTAGCTGTTGCTCACATTGTTCACTAACAAAAACAGATGTCTCCCCTGTGTGGTATCATGCAAGGAGCAACATAACTTTAGTTATTTATCCAAAATACTCTAGAATGTATCTTTTCATAAATAATGACATACACAAATCCTGATAATGAATCTGGCAAAGCTATATGACATTGACCGATAAGTGTCAACATCATGATCCACACCAGAAATCAGATAAGAAAGCCTCATGCTATGGTCCAAGAAGAAACTTTAGTGCACAACTTCTTTCTTTACGAGTCACTTTGTAAAGCTACAATACTATAATTCTAAAGGATATACCCCAGTCAAATCACAAATTTGCAGTTTATAAATCAAACTATCAAAGCAATCACTAAATCTCATCAACAATTCAACATAATTTTGAACCATGCATCCAATTTCACCCAACTGAACCAAAATGCATCAAACTACAACCACAGAAAGGAGAAGCATGGTATAATACCTGCCTTAACAAGAGCATCATAAAGCTCCTCGGGCAAAATGCAACCATTATGCTCAACATCAATGGCTTGAAAAATCCGATACAGCTCAAGCTCCTTATCATCCATATACCTCCTAAACTCCTGATAATCCACCCTCCCATCTCTATTCGCATCACAAACCCTAAGCAACTCCTTCGCATACTTATAATCCGACGGAATCTGCAACGCCGATAACCCTACCTCGATCTGCGCACTATCCAAATACCCCGCGTTTGACGTATCAAAGAAGCTAAACAAACTCCGTATCCTCGACTCTCGCTCCTCCTTCGTCTCCCCCAATGCGGCCAACACATGATCCATCGACACAGGGCCCGGTTTCCTCACCGGATTGCAGCAATTCGCCGGCCGGTGGTGCTGATCCGCCGGATGTCCGATCGCCGGCGACGTCATCACACGAATCGTCAATCGGATGAACACATGGTCGATCGTGGTGGAAGATAACGGATTGAAGATCTAGGTTTAGGGATTTGGTGTATGAACAATGAGATTAGGGTGAAGATATTTGGTGATCGCGTGGAGTAATGATTGAAGGATCTTTCTGGAGTGATTCTATAATGTGCGATGGTTGATGTGCGGGTCAATCGAGGGATTTCGGATCCTTTTCGGGTCGGGATTGTGGAGGTTTTCGGGTTGTGTTAATGGAGGGAGATTGATTAGAAATTAGAATATTAGATTAGGATTAGCAGAAATTGGGTGAGCACCCATGGTTTGACTTTGACCGTGCTAGAAATCACCAAAAGGATTAAATAATAAACATACAACTATTAGTATAATCAAAGTAGGAAGAGGTTGTTTAATAGTATCGAGTTTAATGGGTTGTTTGTTGGCATCTAAATCAACGTCTAAATGGTTCAAATGTTGGAATGATTCAGTATTAAATAATTCAAACTTTTTATTAGTTCAGTGTTTAATTATTCAAAAATTATCAAACAACTCTTGAGTTTGATTTGAGACGTGAGGTAGATAAATAGTTGTTTAAAAGAATAAATAATAAGATGCTTGGCGTGACCTTGATAGGTGTGTCTTTGTTTGTATCTAAATCTGGTATACGTAATGGTATCAAATTTTAGTTTGGGAATTAAGTAAGTTAATTTTTGAATATTCAAATTTATATAATAAAATTTAAAAAAACTATCATTTAATATATTATTATCATAACATTTAAATAAAAGGCAGATTTAATGCTCCTGCATACGCGAGGTTAGGAAACGACGGTCACTTTGGACTTGATGTAAATATCCTTACTCTGTGTTTTTGTGAAAATTTATTTTCATAGCTCGTATTAGTAATCTTTAAATCATACGGTAACAACATTATCATTGCTCTAGAATCTACTCCTTTAACATGACATGTAAAAGAAACTTTATCTTAACTTTTTTTTAACATGCTTTAAATGTTTTTACTTTCAAACAGTTATTATTCTAATATTATACATATGTTGTGTCACTACCCCACAAAACTTACTACAACAGGGAACTATATCATATTTGTTCACCTTTTCCCAGTTCCTTTCACGTCCCTTTTATCAAGCAACATCCATTGATACTTGTCAACGGACTCCACTTGTCAATGTGTTTCTATAAGATGTTTTATTGACTTGAACATGTGACCTTTATGTCACATGATAACAATCTTACTGTAATTCTAAAGTTCACTCATTTAGCTTGACATTTAAATAATTTTAGATTTTCTTATTTATTAAACATGTTACTTTTAAACATACTTATATTTTAAAACTTCGTATATCATATATCACTATCATAAAAAAAACATAACAGTCAGCTACATTATATATCTTCACCATATAGTTGGAACTTGCCCTTATAACACACACTTTTTCCTTCACTCGTAAGCATCATATCAACATCTTTGCCCACAAACACAAACATAAAATCTAAAATCTAACACAAAAGCAACAAATAGTTAAGTATTTAGGGGTCATTATAGAACTTACAAGGGATGAGAAGTAAAAGATATGAAGACCGAGGTTGACGTTGGTGATGATGGTTGCATAGGTGGTGATGATCTAGGATAATAGTTACTATTGGAACATGTTTTGAAAATCATTTTACAATAGAAGATAATAGTTAACACTTAGTTTAGGTCTTGTAAAACTAATAACACTAAGATCCATATGTAGAAGATGAAACTAGATATAACAACGCTTGATGCAAAGTGGTTGTCTTTGATATTTTTGGATTAACCATACACATTAACTTTATATGTGCCCAAAAAATATGAGATTCACACTGAGTTTATATTTTGATCTTGTCCCTTCCCATATTATGCGTAAAACGGGAGCTAAGTCAAGCATTATGTACGCTTTTAGGCTGTATTTGTCGAAAATAGGAAGTTGAAATCAACACTTATGAAAGGTACTAAAAAGACCGATTTGATAACAATTTTAATAATAGGTTTTGATCATATTTAGGGGATGTTTGATTTGCTTCTGACCCAGTCAAAATGTCTGACCCGCTGACCCGGTCAGACATTTTGGCTGGTCAACGTGTTTAATTATCACATATTCGCGTCTGACCCGGTCCGACGCCACTGACCCATGCCTTTTTTTCCTCTTACCCGGTCAGTTTTGGAACAAGCTCTTACCCGGTCAGTTTTGGAACAAGCTCTTACCCGGTCATCATCTTCTGACCGAGTAAGAGAAATCAAACAGCTCTTTAATCTATTATATGTATATAAAACTAAAAGCAGTGTTGAGACTCAACTTAACCACAACTTGTCAATTTTGCTACATATAGCGTAGTATTAACACATTATCACAAAGTCTAGAGGTGGTAAAATATAGAGTTAGAACAAACAAACATATCCAGAAAATCACACCTATATAACATGGTTAATGAGAACAAGTTTTATCTCTATCCCATAAAATAGAAAGATTGCTGTAAAAAGTGGATAATATGTTATAGTGAGTTGTATTGAACTTTTCTCGTAAACTCTGACAACTTTTAAGGTATTTGATCTATTTTCATTTGCTTTTAACTTTAAACAATTAAAAGGTTAATGGTGGTCAATTAGCCCTAGATCAATTGGTTTGGGTGAACGCATCTCATGGCTTTCCAATATGCAGGGTGTCTTATTTGATATAATATGTTTTAAGTGGACTACAAGTTTTACCACAGTAAACCCTTGGTGGTGTGTTTCCTCTGAAATGATGGGTGGTCCGGTCACTATCGTTGTCCATGTTTGTAGAGTGTGGGTGACATTAGGGTGGTCGTGCTTACAAAATTCATTAGTCGTTTAAAAGGGCTAATAGTGAATAGTAACCGCTCTCAACTACTTACTTTTGGTTAAGTTAGGTCCATTCAAAATTAGAGTTGATATTTATGACAGGAGTGTTAACATAATATGTCTCGACACGAAGTTAAACGTGTAATATTCCAGGTAAATTTGTTATGGCCACAAATGGGTTGACACATTAATGGTATGATCATAAACGTGTCTAAATGAACAATTAAGTTGTATATGACACACATAACATGTTTATATTATTATGTTAAATAGGTTAATAGGTCGATGCAACATGCTTACATCCGTTTATGAAAAATAGATAATTTTATAGTATTATAAATAATTGAGTTAATTACGCAAATGGTCCATGTGGTTTATACAAAATAACAGGTTTAGGTACTAAGGGTTTTTTGTAACAGGTTGAGGTATTGTGTTTCAATTTTGTAACGAGTTAAGGTATTAAGACTAACTGACGTTAGTTTTTCTGTTAAATACAAGGGCATATTTGTCTTTTTAATTTACAATGACTACTAGTGTAATTAAAGGGATTGTTGGTGCCATTTATTATAAATGAAGGTGTGTTTTTGTAATTTCATACACACACATATATATACTATACATATACACACATATATATAACCACCAGCGGTACCACCACCGGCGGCCACCACAGCCGGCAGCCCCCCACCAACGGCCACCACCACCGGCAACCCCCACCACCAGCTGCCACCACCAGCGGCAACCCC
>BJCM01070159.1:0-13492 GCA_018326385.1 Flaveria bidentis
TATATATATCGAAATTGGTATATGGTTACAAGTGCCGGTGCGGTACCGGTATTTCGATATCTGATACCTCTTTCGTACCCGTTACCTCCACAATATTATTTTCTTAGGCTTCCTATATGGTGCATGCTTGGTTACGGTATCCAACACTTGTTTTTGTACATGTTACCCGGTAAATGTTTGATACCCGATTTAAAATTTTATAATAATTAAATAAAAATAAATATTAAAAAAACATCCATATAAAATGATAGTTTCTCTACTTTCCTCATTTTCAGCTAACTCAGTCCACGCATTAGTCCACCATTCATTTATATTAAAATCATAAAATATCTCTTGACATTGCACTAAAGTAAAAAGAATGATATTAAAAATAATAATAATAATTACCCTCAAAAGTCAAAACACAATACAAATTGATGGGAGTGAAAAATATTACAAAACAAAATACAAATTTCAAAATAACATATTCATATTTAGGTACTAGGGGGACTATACAGGACTTTTGGGTAAAGTACCGATCTCAGTCAGTACCGATCCCGTAATATAAGAAAATCAAATAATGATACTGGTATCTTATACATATTTTCGTTACTAGTTGGGTACCGGTAAGATACCAGTATTAGGTACCAAATGCTCATCCCTAGTAAAAATTAGTCGTGATAGCTTGAACAAATATAAAAAAATTCTTATTAAAAAATATTATACCTCTTGATTAATCATAAGTGTATAACATAAGTAACAATATTCATGATATTTCACGGGATTATTTATAATATATTCATGGTAGTTATGAATTACTTTTTTACAAATACAATAAAGCAAAAAATTAAAATTAAAGTGCATGAACGCCACGAAGCATCAAAAACCTGTTTCTTAGATGACTATTTTATTATCACTATCATTAAAACATGAATAACCTAGAAGTTTAAAACAAAAACACAATACAAGAATTAAGAAGCGTGCATAACCTTGTATTATTATCACTATACAAGAATTAAAAACATAATACATGAATTAACAAATGTACATAACCTTGTATTATAACCTTGTAAATAAAAGGTAAAGTGCATGAACGCCACGAAGCATCAAGAACATGTTTCTTAAATGACTATATTATTATCAGTATCATCTAAAACATGAATAACCTAGAAGTTTAAAACAAAAACACAATACAAGAATTGACAAGCGTACTTGTACCATTATAAGGACATAAAAGATGCCTTTTCCCATATTTGCTTCTCTATTTTTATTGTTATTCCATGTATAATTATACTTCTAAATGGTGGACCATGAACAATGTGGTAGTTTGATTCCTCCACCACTATTTGGTTCGTCACGATTATTCTTGAACTCTATCATAAAACATCATGACACATGAAATAAAATTAAACCTTCCAAATACTCAAAGTAACACACGTTTTAAACACTAATGATCCTTAGCTCAAGTAACTGAAGTGAGGTACCACAAACTTAATTTGTTAAAATAAGGGGAGACTTTGGGTTTAAGCATCACCTATGACATAAAAAGAGAGTTTTAGGTTGGGATATAAGGTTTTCTTTCAAATGTGATGATTTTTTTTATGATGGTGGTCTCGGGTTACGTAATCGATTAATGAAGATGATCGGGGTAGGCTAGTAGCCCGTAAATGATCCAATTATTGTTAAAGAAACACACACATCATAAGCCCTTCTTGCAAGTAAGAGTGGATCGAAAAGGTATAATAACAATATTTAAGAGTTAAGAGGTGTATATTCTTATATAAATATTCTTTTAAATACAAGCGTATTTTCAGTTTTACTTTAAAAAATAGAAATTAGTACGCACAAAAATCAAATTATTATTTATATATGGTATAATGAAACCTACACACCAATGTAACACTAACATTCATATTCTCGAAATCACACTTTTGTTTATATCCCCACATGCACCTACCTAAGATGTAAAACATATCTGCATATCATATTATAAGCAATCAAATTACCAATAATTTACATCTTTTGTATATACTCAAAGTTATGTGCCGAATAATATAGGCTTTTTAGCATATAATTTAATAATTGTTACACGACCTAATACCCGTTTACTATAGTTTTAGAACTTTTTAATTCAAAGTGGTGGATAACAAAAGGTAGTATGTGGTTCTTAATAATGATGTTGGGGTATAAAAATATGGTAGTGACCAAATACAAATGATTACAAAGATATTTTTTATTAATAAATAATCGTTTCTGGAATATATGGAAGGTTCATCATTTTGTTTTTCACTTAAGATATTGAACTTTTAGATTCTAAGAATTACTAAAAGATATAGTAAGTAAAATCTTATATTTATGAGTGATCGCTGTCTCTGTTTTTATGGTTTAGGCAAATTAATCTAGATTATTGTTAAGCGCAACATTCTGATGATAATTTATGTACCCTGTAACTAAAAGATTGAGATTTTTTTAAAGATAAGGATTGTGATTTATTTATTCTATTAGTTTAGATACTCATATGTTGTACAAGTTAAAATAATGAATTTGAAATTACGAATATAATATTGTGAGATAGTAAAACATACTCATATTTAAGAAGATTTAATCATGATTTACAATGAAGCGGATATTTTGTTTTATAGTGAGTAATCCCTAATCGTAATTGTGTTTGACTTCGAGAATTTTAATATTTAAAAAATGATAACTTAAAAAATTACGATGTTTAAAGTATTTTAAATTTAATTATGATTACCTAGAAATTAAATTAAATTTTAACAAAATCAACTTTTATTAAAATACTTTATTAAATATTTTAATTATATTTTAGAAAAAGGTTGATTAACATAATAGTAAATATGTATTTATCAAGAAAACTATATTTATATATTAATTGTAACTTTTATTGTAGTGAGAACATGTGTTCAAATCCTAGGTGAAGTCTAGATAGATAACCTAGAAAAATAAAAAAAAACATATGGCTTCTAGAACTTTTGATAGTATAGATATAAATATAAAAAATAGTTGCTAAAATAATTTTATATTTTAATCAAAGACTATAAATTTTATGAGCATTTAATTACCTTTCTTTTAAACGATAGCAACTTTTATAGAATATATAAGACTAGTTAGGGGCTAAGCACATAAGTTTTAGCCTATAGGGAAATTTAATAAATTAAAATTACAACATATATAAAACATTTTAACATCAAAAAGATTTCCCTACCCTTTACCAAAGTCATTGTGTGTGTTTTGTTCTACTTGATAACATTCTTAATAGAGACCACTTGATCTTTGAATGGCTTGTCATTTCATGCTCTCCATAGGCACATATTGACTGATATTGTTTCAAAAAGATGCTATGCTTCTGCAATATAATATTTAGGTTCAATATTTCTTCAAGTAAACCGCTAACGTTGGAAGCTTATCAAACTACTTATCTGTAAAAAGATTAAGTTAATTAACCCTAATTTCATTTTTTGACATTTATAAATTAACATGTTAGACAACGAGGATTGAAGAAAACGAGCACATTCGATAATTATGATTGAAGATTTTGTATTAAAAATTTGTCGTTTGTTTTGTAGCAATCAATAGGACGATATTTATGAAACCAACTTGTACATTCACAAAGCAAGCGTGTGATATTTAAAAATAACATATTACTTAAGAAAATACAAATTAATTTAGTATGATAAAAAAGATCTATTAGTTAGGTTTCTTGAGATTTTATAAAAACAAACCAAAATCTTGCAAGTTGCTAAAGTGTTTAATAAAATGAACATACCAACGGAAACAAGCTTGTTCGATTCTAATAGATTGGTTTTTGTCATGAATTATTCTCAACCTTACGCATTTATGAGTCACAATATTGTTTTATTAAAACTAAGTTAAGAAAGGTTTTAGATCGAACTTCATCAATGACCTAAGCCTTGGCTATTACGAGAATAAAACCAGTAGACTAACTCAACGACTTCACTTCAGTATGATAGTTTTTGGTTAAATTTGCAATAAATTTATCTCTAGTTCAACACGAATCAAATAAAAAAGACACACAAGATGATTGTATCTTTGGTCCTATGATGGCTAATGATGATAGAGTAGTTTGGAACACAATCTTACTAGATTAGAGGAGTGTTATATAAAAAATAAAGCATACTAAACCATGATTTAGATGTCTAGGTAAACCGATACTACTACCTAAAAATCACATGACTATATGCATATCTAGATATAACAAACTTTGGCAACACAATATATATTTATGGTTTGTATGAGGAACCACCTATTAGTTGTGATGCGTTATCGAGGTTAAGAAAGGTGATCTTTGGTCCATCATTAATTAGTTGATGGAGGCCAATATGGTATACGTAAACTTAGATTTCATTGGTGTTTTTAGCATCAAATTCATAGAAACAAGCATATTATGAAATGTAAGAATTAATGGGACCATGAGTCCATAATAATATTTAGCAGTTTGGTTTAAATTTTTATATATGTTTATTACTTTATAATAAGGTTGTATTTGTATAATTTTAAAGTTTTACTATAATTCTTAATAAGTCAAACTATAGGTTAAAAAATGAAACATAATCACCATGTAAATATGGACAATAAGGTACACAAAACGAGGAAAAACAATTTTGGGCCCTCCCGTTGGGCGGACCCAGAAATTTTTTTCCCGGGGTCGGTTTTTTTTAGTTTTTGAATAGACATGTATATCTCAATTCAATGCTAGAAATTTTGGTTTGGTTCAGGTCAAGTCACACAAAATAATTTACAACCATATTATAAGACAGTTGACAAAGATACGATTTCATTAGAAAGTAAATCACATTATATTTTATAGTTGTTGTTTATGTGTATTCATCTCTTGAAAAATATCCACTACATAATCAATCGAAATTTTCTTAAAAACGTCTTTCTCAATGTAGCAAATGCAAGTATTATTTAAGGTATTCTTCTAAAAAATTTAGAGATAATTAAGAAATGTTAATAGATTAATGAAATATACGTTAATTAGGTGTTTAGTTAAATAAATGAGCTTAGAGATTTTATATAAAATAAACCTATTGGTAATTATTTTGATATTATTTTTCTTAACTAAATGAGCTATTATTTTAATTTTTAGTGGGTTAAAAAATTTCAATAAAAATGGGGTTTAAGAGTCGTAATTATTTTATAAGGGTTAGTATTAAAAAATATACAGTGTCAATATAAAACCGTCAATACACGTTACACATATAGGGAAAAATCCACGAGGTCGGTTGTTCCTCCCCAATCTTCTTAAGTCCCCCCGTGCCTCTCGAAGACAAACCACGTCTGGTTTGAGTATAACTTTATATTGTGTTTGAGTATCACTTTATATTGTTAGAAAAATATGAATTAGGAAAAAGATAAATAAAACCTTCTTTTTTTAAAACTAACGTAAAA
Source organism: Flaveria bidentis (assembly GCA_018326385.1). Classification (NCBI taxonomy): domain Eukaryota; kingdom Viridiplantae; phylum Streptophyta; class Magnoliopsida; order Asterales; family Asteraceae; genus Flaveria; species Flaveria bidentis. The sequence continues at coordinate 5,410 of BJCM01070159.1, forward strand.
AACATATAATTTGGTTTACAAATACTAATTTTTAAGAAAATATTAGGAAAAATATATATTAACCTTCTTTTTTTAAAATAAACATCAAAAACAAAAAATTAGATTTACAAATACAAATAACTATGCACGCATGCGAAAGATGTATCCTTACTCTCAAAACAAATTATTACAAAAATAGATTCAAACCCACAATAATAGTTTGCATAAATGAAGTGCATGTTTTATGGAGGTGTGGAAAATTGTGCTTAAAAGATGGAAAAGAAAGTTTTCAACTTCTTCTCAAATTTACACATCACCCCCCTATAAAACACACCTTTTTTTATTTTATACTCAACTTATTACATAAAATGACTTTCACGGCACACAGCTCACAGACCTTTTGTTTGCTTTCTGCTTAATGGAGGGACCTTAAAATCCTCTTCTCTCTTTCTCTCTCTAAAACGCTATTTCTCTCTCATCATCTTCTGTTTAATTCCTCTGAAGATTGTTGCTGTTGATCTGATCTTCTGCTTGATTCTGTTGTGTAATTCCTAAGTTTTCGTCGATTTCAGGTAAATGTTTCGTTGTTTTATTCGATTATGTGGTTTTATGGTTTGTGATTCGGTTTTGTGGTGTCAATCGTTGTTTATGAGGATGAGATCTGGAATTTGGTGTGTTTTGAGTTGTATATGTGCGATTGTTTATGAAATTCTTTGGTTGAATTTTTGTCGAGTGTGGAAGTGTGTTCGTTTTGCTGTTTGGTGTGTAGGTTTTTGATGTGGAGTTGTTTTTGGTGAGTTTTGTGTTGTTTAGAAGCGATTGCGTGAGGTTAGAGCTGTGGATGGAAGATTAGACGGAGCATTAATGCATTATTGTTATTTGTTTAGTTGTGAGATTTTCTATTAGATTATTTGGTGAAATTTTGGTTCTGATTTTGTTGTGAATCCTTGCGAGATTGATTTTGAAATTCGTTCCTTTACGGTCGTTTCACCGGCGAAATGTTTTGATATTAGGGTTCAACATGTGTTTTTCAAGGCGCATGCTGATCTCGTGGGGTGATTTTTTCGCTGTTGGTTTTAGTCAACTGGTGGATTTATTTTTGGGGATACTGGATATACATATGCGTAATCACGCTTCATGAGTTACCAAGGGATTTCATGAGCTTAAAAGGATATATATGGCAACTTATTTCTTTTTTGGTCTTGTTAACTATAAGCTTTTGATGCGTGTGTGATCACTGATTTCCCAGATTAGAAGTTACTGCCCTTTGTACACACTATTACACGAAAAATATCTAGTTGTCACATTAGCTCTTTGATAATCCCAAAATATTCAGTGAGCTCCTTCTGAGATCACTTACAAGTGTCTTTGTCTAGAGGTTTTAAGGATTTAGTGTGTAGTTCTCAGATTTCTTTCATTAACTACTCTTATCTCTCATTATGCATTGGATATTTGAAGATGGTCTGATGTTTATATATATTTGTGCTTCATATTCAATCAGATCAACTAGAACTCCTGCTGCAAGTGTTGGAATTGGATCTGATGACTCCTCCGCTGTTAGGTGTTGAAGGGGATGGACAGGGAAACATGTCCTTAATGACTTCTGCTTCCACTATGGAATCGATTTTTCAAAAGAATCCTGGATTAACAGAGCGAAATTATCTGGGATTATCAGATTGTTCATCGGTTGATAGCTCTGCTGTTTCTGGGATCTCAGAGGTGAAAAGAAACAATCTGAACCATAAAGCTACTGAACTGAGGCTTGGTCTTCCAGGATCTCAATCCCCTGAGCGGGACGCAGATGTTGATCTGGCAAGCTCAGAGAGTCTTGATGAGAAACCATTATTCCCACTGCTTCCTTCTAAGGATAGGATTTGCTCAGGTTCACAGAAGATTTTTGTTTCTGGAAATAAACGAGGATTCTCCGACACCATTGATGAAGGTAAATGGATGTTTGGTTCATCTGGGACTGATTCTGATGGTTCAAAATCTTTGGTCCAAGTAAAATTTACTAGTAATGCAAATATAAACGGTAAGATTGCATCAGGTGCGCAACCTTCCATGATTAAAGATGCAACGTCAAAGGTGGTGCCACAGGAAAAAACTCATGCAACCTTTGGAACTAGCCTCGACAAAGTGAACACTTCAAATCCTCCTGCTGCTAAGTAAGTGCAATCAAAAATTTGTTTTTCTCGAGAGAAGTGAGCAAAGAGAGTTAAAAGGTAACATGATTAATAGGATTTTGTTTTTCTTGCTACCAATCTTGTTTTCAGGGCACAGGTAGTTGGTTGGCCTCCAGTTAGATCTTTTCGCAAGAACATTTTGGCTACAAATTCAAAAACTAACGATGAAGTGGATGGAAAACCTGGTCCTGGTGCACTATTTGTGAAAGTTAGCATGGATGGTGCTCCTTATCTGAGGAAGGTTGATCTAAGAAGTTACACTACTTATCAGCAGCTTTCATCGGCCCTAGAGAAGATGTTTAGCTGTTTCACTATTGGTGTGTTGTTTCTTTATTGTAATTGAAATGTGGTTTTTGTAATATTCATGCATTTTAATTATTACAAATGCTTTTAATTTTTTTTCATAATGCAGGTCAATGCGGATCACAGGGAGCTCCAGGAAGGGAAAGCCTGAGTGAGAGCAAGTTGAGGGATCTGCTGCATGGATCAGAGTACGTGCTTACATATGAGGATAAGGATGGTGACTGGATGCTTGTGGGAGATGTACCATGGGAGTAAGTGTCAAACAACTTAAACCTATTTAATTTGTTCACTTCCATTATATAGATATTTATTTAGTGTTATGACATTTTGAAAGGCACTAAACTCTAGTAATTGAAATAATTGATAATGCCCACATAAAACGATATATGAAGCCATTTTTAATGGTAGCCTACTATGTGTAGCAGTAACCAATATTTTCCAACAATACGTCAATCTTGGAATCAAATAAACGAACTTTATTACGTGGTCTACAAACATTATTGGGCAATTGCTCGATATTATTAGAATGCAAAGTCACATATTGCTCTATGTGAACTAAATATTTAATTAATCAGTTCAGTAAATATGAATTTGAATTCTGAATATTTGGATTTATACATGAAAATTTTGGTCCATGCTGATTTTGTATGTGTGTGTGTGGTTCTATCTCACTGCTAATAATAATTTTTTTAGTTAGGCCAGACCTATTTTACAAGCTTAAACCATACAGGAAACATATATAATCAGTACTAAATTTGTATCGTACATGGTGTGCTGTTGCGTTTTCTTTTAATACACGCTCTTGGTGACATAGTAGGGTGCTGTGTCTAGCTTAGACTAGCTACTCCAATGAACAAAACAATCTAAACCCTGCAAACTATTATACACTTCGCCACAGAAAATTATCTTTTGTGGATTTATTGGGGAGCATTTATTATTTTTTAAGCTTCATCATAATAAGGTGTCTTTTGCTCATTATAATGTAGAATAAGAAACGGAACGTTCATTGTTTTAGACTCAGGGTTGAATTAATTCATGAGTTTTTGTGCTTAAACAAATTAACAACATTATATTTAATTATCAATTGTAATTAATTCTGATGACTTTTAAATGTCCAATATATATATGTTAAACCAGATGCTAAGAAAAAGATATATCTGTCAAGGAATTATTGTGTATTCCTTTGTGAGACCATGGTTGACTTGTAATCCTGACCAGGGTAATGCTTGTAATGGTTATAACCTTAAGTCCTAATTGTTATATCTGTTTTGTAAATTACTTTGTTGATGCAGTATGTTTATCAATTCTTGCAAGAGGCTGAAGATCATGAAAGGGTCTGATGCAATCGGTTTAGGTAGGCACCATATTTAAATCTCATTTCATCATTAGTCAACAGTTGCAAGTAAAATCTAATTTGAATTGCATACTTTAGCATCCATCACTCCCCTTCCCCATGAAAACAGCAATTTAAAACAATATCTCATAATCTTAACATGAAACCATCCTAAAAAGACATGCTGATTATGTTGTTTTCTTGCTATAATACTTAATAACCCTTTTTTAATGATGCTGCACAGCTCCAAGGGCCATGGAAAAGTCAAAGAACAGAAACTAGCTTTATGGACAAATAACCGGGAGGCTCGACTGCAGTTATCCTTGTGTTTGGTGTTTTGTGTTTTGTGTTTTAAGTCAAGTTTTAATGAATAGTAAGAGTAAAGTGTCTCTAATATATGCTGTTGGTTATATTATTATTATTATGATTATAGGAAACCTTGTTTTCGGACTTTCTGTATTTCATGAATCTGTGTGTGATTTCAGAAATTTTCAAACTTCAACCAGTCACATTATTGTATGAATTTCATTATCATGTTTATGTTTGTAATTGTTGAGGGACTGAACATGGAAAAAAGTGCAAGTGCAAGGAGTGTTACTAGTAAAATAGTGATTGATGTTGAAAATTCCTGATGAAATTGCAGGGCTGCAGGTGTTGTGCAGAAGGCAGCACAACAGTGGCAGCAGCATAGGGACATAAAATAATACAACCCATTAAATTGAGGGTCAGTTTTTCCATGCTTTTGGCCGGGGGAGAGGTGGCAAAGTGTGTGCGTTTAATTTCACTTAGTGTGCAACTCGAAATGCACAATGTACAAGTGACTAACCCATCTGTGACTGTGACTGTGACTTCGCAGTGGAATCACGTGGGGAGATATGGAGTCTGAATCTTGATTTAGTGAACCATATGGTCCATTGTATATGGGCCTCCTGAAATACTTGCCTACAAATTCTAGCCAGAAATTTAAATTTAAAATAGAAAATATATTTGCAACTGAATTGAGATGTTATTCTGGGTTTGTCGAAGTGACACTTCAATCTGGAGCCTGGGCCTTGGAGCCCCAACTTGTCTTGTATGGTCACATGATTCAGATTCCTTCAACTTTTGTAACAAATCGCTTTAGTTTGAAATCAGTACAGGTTGAGTAAAAAATGGCTAAAAAGGGTTTTTGCTTTGAATCGGATTGTGGTAGAAATCAGTTATTGAGGAGGAAAAGATTGGATTTGAACCGATTTGGTGTGGGTTTGACTTGTTTTAAAGTATAGGGTTACAAACTGATTTCATCCCCTATGATTTCTGATATAATATGTGGACCACCTACTCTAGCAAATGTGAAGGATGGAAGCAGATGAAATCACTCTTTTGAGTCGTTAAATATCTATGCCAACAATTAGTTTTATGAGGTATTTTCATTATATCATTTAACTTCTAGTCTAACACAATGTAATTGGTGCATCACTTATTTCTTGTAATAGATTTTGCCTTGCGCTATAAACTTTATAACAATAATATATATTGTTCTCCACGATAGTAATATGTAGTACCTAACACCCTGGCACAAATGCTTTTGAACAACAATGTTTTTTTTTCTCGAGTAAGAAATAGTGGGAAATCTGTTAATTACTTTGTGAAACACAATTATCGTAGGTGAATACTTTTTCTATTTTATTACTTAATTACTGGATAAGGTTTTAATAGATATATTTAAATAGTTCTAATTATCAACTTGTGGATCCATTAATTGTTGTATTATGTGTATAAAAGGTTATACATACCTTTTTTTTTTCTTTTAGTTTTTTTGCTTTAAACCCACCCAATACTTTTACATATTTCACAATTTACCCCCAACATTTTTTCAATTTCAACTTTGATTCCCAAACCTTTTAGTTTTTACAAACTTTTTAATTTACGTTCTAAATTTTGAGAGTTAACAATTTATAACGTACACGTGTGGTTCAACATTGTCACATTTAGTTTTTCCTGTTTAGCATCCCTGGCGAGTCCTAGATTGCTTATTTATTATTTTTAATGTTTTACGTTTCACGTGCATGGTTCAACGTTGTTACTTTAATGTTTTAAAAGTTTTATTTTTCTAGTATTGATGGTCACCGACGGTGGTGTGACATTAGTGTTACTTTATGGTTTTTCATCTTCTGCTGTAATGCGAGGGGCTTAATACTAGTTACTCTAAAAAGACAATTTTGATAACAAATAAGAATAGTATGCATATTGTCAAGTTTCATTCTCAATATTATCAAGTTAAAAGTGGACAGAGAGCTTAACTTCTAGCATTTAGATAAAAAAATAAGGTAGATCTTATTAAATAAACCTTACAATAATCTTTTTAATATTTGAACCACAATAACCTTTATAAAATGTTTTACCTATCGTAACATTTATCATATTACACAACTCAAATTCAATCTTATTTACAATCAACCTTTGACATGTCAGTCTCTTCAAAAACTCCGTAATAGTTTTGATGTAGCTTTTGTAGACACTGAATAGTTTTTATAAATAAAATGATGGGTAAAAAATTTATGCATATTAGAAAACAAACAATATACAATATCAACATACGCTGTTCAAAAAAATTATACAATATCAACATATAGTGGATCGGTCCACATCAATGATACGGTTAGTGTCACTTGGGCACGGGGATCCGTACCTAACATCAATGATATGACAATGCCATGTCATATAATGGAGATGTGTGTTAATATGCTTCACCATGAATTGTTTAGTTTATTGGGTTCAACTCATTTGGTTTGTTTGTTTGTTCAATTTAATTTGCGTTGTCGTTGCAATTGAAAAGGAGATCATGCCTAATGGCCTGGATTGTGCTACAAATGAAATAATTGGTTTCTTTTTATTCTGTCACGTAATGACACAAAGAAAATATACAAATTAACTCGTTAGAGTAACACAACTATACTTATTAGAGATAATTATTTATACAAATTTCGATCATTTTCTTCTCAGAAAAGATTAAGGATCTGTCTAGTTCGTTAAAATTCAATAGAATTTGAATTTGACTTCTATTAACTAGCTTGCTTCATAGAGTTTGTTGCATTTCGAGTTTGAATTTCAAAAATTACATGTTTTGTTGAGAAATAAATGAAATTAAAATTTGAAAAAAATTCACTATAATTCTTTGAAAATGGGCCTTTAATAAAAAAAATCCCCCCCCCCCCCCCCCCCTCCGATTCTCCGAACAACAAGTCCGAAATACAACTAAGATTCTATGAAATAACGAAATAGTTTATTATCACAACATTTAAAGAAATAGCTCATCTTTGACAAATGTAAACAAACTGTCTAAAATCATATTATTAATTGACGGCTACCAAACTACTGGTTTGAGCTTGTAAAATTACTTGTTGAGTGGTTGTTTATTAATCTTTTCAATTAATTTAAACTTTGGTTAAACTTCAAGTCTGGATGATTTCAAAAGGTAAAAAATTGGAACGAGTAATATAACTTGTTAATAAAAATTTATTGTATGCGGTTATAGTTGTATTCGTAGGGTCATAAAAAAACTTACAAGTTGAGAGAGTAAATATAACATTGTAACTTGTTAAATGAAAAATATTAGTTGGGCTCCCAAAGTTCGAGTATTAAACAAGCATATGGGCTATCAGTTTGTTGTATTGGGCCTAAAGCAGAAATTGCGGTCAAACCGAATTACCGGAATAACATTAATACATACTACACAACAGTATGGGTGAACAAAAAAACCGGGTCCATACCCGACCCGGCATACCTGAACCGGACCCGGGTCCGGGTACAACCCGATACCGGGTGTACCCGGTTCGTACCCGGAAAAAACCGGGGGGTTGTACCCGGTTTGGGGTTTTTGGAATTTATAAGAACCGGACCCGACCCGGGACCTGACCCGAACCGGACCCGAACCGGTTGAACCCGGGTTGGACCCGGTTTCGACCGTTTTTTTCTTTTTTTTAAAGTAGCCGTTTTTAACGGCTATATAGCCGTTGGGGACCAAATTTGACCGTTTTTTTGTTGTTTTTGCCTCTAAAATAAGTATAAATAGGTGTGAGTTGATATGGTAAGGTACCCAAGCTTCAAATACAAAAAAACATACGCAAAAAACGCAAACAATACTCTTGTTTACTCTCAAATCTCAATATGGCTCACTCTCAATCTTCCGTTGGTCAAGGTTCATCGAACTCTCCAACCGTCGTTCGTGTTCTTCCACACAATCGTAACATGAATGTTTGGTGCAATTGGGATATGGTTGAGTTGAGTGACGGATCTGTAAAGG
>BJCM01070163.1:0-10720 GCA_018326385.1 Flaveria bidentis
ATTGGCTGTTTGTATACAAGATTTGTTAGGTTTGGTTATTGTGTTAAAATCGGATAGCTCGTAGGTCATGGTGTCGGTGGCCCCATAAGCAAATATCCATGATGATTCTTGTCTTTTATTATAGTTTTGGGGCACACTTGCAACACCATTAACTACAGGGTGGTTTTTGCATTTTCTAAAACATTTATCAATAAATGGTACAAAACTGTAAGTAGTTTGAAGAGAGAAATGGGGTTTTGAGAATCCTCTCTCAACCCCGGTACCTGCACCCGAGAATAGGCCCTATTCATCCCCGTCCTGAGCCATCACTGCCCCTCCAAATCCATTCAAGTTGCTTCGGTTACTGTCGCTGGTGTTGGCAGCTTCATTGTTTCCCATCGTGGCGGCAGCCTTGCCCCTCTCTCGGTCAGATGGTTTTGTGCCCTTTTTATGGCCATCTGACCACCATTCGGGGTACCCAACGATCCTGAAACACTGTTCTTTGATGTGTTTTGTCATACCACAGTGTGTACATTTAAGGTGAGATTTATCTTCTTTATTCCACCATCCATTCTTTTTTCCATCGGGTCTACGATGTCCCTTAGATATGAGCCCTAATCCTTCTTTCTCGGTGGCACTTAAACCAGATGCTATGTCGTTCGTGTCATTGAGGGCTGTTCCCAGAATGTTCTGGTGAGCGGCCTCTTTACAGACGACTGCATATGCCGCCTCAAAAGATGGAAGAGGTTCTAGCCGGAGGATTTCCCTTTTTATGGGGTCATACCTTTGGTCTAGGGCATTTAGAAATTGAAATAATTTTTGTTCTGATCTTATTCTTAAGTCTTGATGTCTTCCGGACACTTCATAGGATTTGGGTCGATTCTGTCGATTTCTCCCCATATCCCCTGTAAAGTGATCGAGAAGTCTTCAAGGGATTTATCATCCTGTTTGATGTCATTGGCTTTGACATGGAGGTTAAAGGTTTGTAGTTTGTCTCTACCGCTGCTATAGGTGACCACCAGAGCATCCCACAGCGATTTAGCTGTTGGGAACTTTGTTAAGTTGCTAGCGAGTATGGGTTCAATATTCTGTATCAGCCACGAGAAGACGACTAAGTCGTCTTGCTCCCGTTGTTCGAACGCTTCATTGTGTTGATCGGGAGGGCCAGAGGTTAAATGCTTCAGCAGGTCTTTAGATTTTCCGCCTATGGCCACCCGTATCATCCGGGTCCATAGAGCGTAATTCTGGCTATTGAGTTTGAGGTTGATGTGTGCTATCAGAAAGTTTGGGGTTGTTTGGCTGGGAATTGATCCCAGTTTTGAGCAGTTGAGCTAATTGGACAGAAAGGTCGTTGCTTGGATTGGACAGGTCATTGCTCGAGTTACCATCTCCGGACATGGTGGCTCGAGTTGAGTAGGCTAACTAGATTGGTAGATGACGAACAGGTTAGTTTGAACTCTACTCTGATACCATCTTGTCTAGAGGTAACCAGAAGGGGATTGTTATTTGGTTTTGAATTGTGTCTATTACAAAGGATCCTGCTACTATTTATACTACATTATGCATGTATACAATAAGGAAATAACATGGTTGTCAATGGCTGGTAAATGGAGACTAATTTGCATCTTTCAAAATGAGAAATGATGTGATTGAGCTCCAATCTTGCTGATTCCCATAATTTCTCATCAATCAAATATTTTCTTCATTTTAACACAACTGTTGTTTTTTGCGACTAAATGTTCCATTAAAAAGAAACAATAATCTTATCATTAATCAATAATTAAGCACTTCCATTTTCTTTAGCACTAAGATCAATGCCTCCAGAATGATTATCTGAGTGGTTAATAATATCCCTTTAGACACTTCTGCGTATAAATTGGCCTCTACTGCATTATGCCCTGCAACAGTACCAAACATTACAGAAATATGCCTAGATTTAATGAAAAGCGCAACCAACGACAATCACTTAATTTCTAAACGAATGCGTCCGAATGAATTGATATGTGCCCATGTATGTCACATTCATAGTATGAAAGATTAAAACGATTATTAATAAAATATTTTTTTCCTTAGTTTTATAAGTAGAAGATTTTTCAAACTATTTTTCCTAACAGATACTTTATGATGTGTTCTTTAAAACTGTCTGTAATGTTGAAAGACGTTCTTTCCAAAAACAGTCCCCATTAACATGTCAAATCAGTTTTCCACTAATATTTAATTCATTTTTTCCACAATCAACTTTTACTACCAACATCATCCGTCCCACAAACAACCATTAAAAATCCAAAAAAACAAAGTGACACATTTTTGTCACGTGGACCACACAAAACGCATCCATGGAGGGGCCTTGGGAAAGGGCGGATGAAGGATAACGCATCTCTTCCAAAGGGCGGTACGGGCAAGGCTATGGACAAGCGTTGCAGAAGGTCTAAGGAGTGTTAACATTGTTTTAGTTTATTTTTGCTATTCACATGTGGATAAACTAACTGAAGTTCGTAGAAACCACCGATGAATACACTAAAAGTGTCATCAGTATTCATTAGTAGTGTATTCATTTTTATGTTTCACTTAATTACGTTATCGTCACCCACCTGAATTTTTACATGTGTATAGCAACCCGAAAGAAATTGAACATGATGAACTAGTTCGCAAATTGTGTGTGGTTCTACACGTTGGCATTGTCAAGGCTCTAGGCAAAGTGAAATTATGAGGTCCCTTTTAAAGTTGATGCTATAAAGTCTTAAACGAACTTATGGAATGTTGAGTCACAAATAAAATTTGGAATCTTTATTTGAATTTTAAGTTAAAAAGTCCATTATATAACATATTACGTATACTTTGTTTTAGTTGGGGGTCTTAAAAAAGTGAAGCTAAAAACGATTACTTCATTTCACTATCCTTGAGTTATTCTGTAGGTGTTGGTGGATGTTTAAGGGGTATGCATTGTCTAAGAAGCTTTATAATATCCTCTTCGGAGTCATCCGGAATTGGCCTTAACGTGAAGTAAGTCTGCAGAAGACTAGACACCAAAATAGCAGTGGCCACCAACAAAGCCACCGTCTTCCATGGACTACTAAAGTACACGTTAAACAGCTCCGCCACCCAAGTCTTATACTTGTTATTGCAGTGCTTCTCGATCCCACTTCGGAGTTGATGAAACATGTAAATATTAACCGCCGGTGCTTCAATCTCCTCATACATCTTCACCACATCTTCGTCATGACCAAGGCTATGAAGCAATATACCACTATTTCGTAACTCCTTCACATCATCACGTTGAATAATTAACGATTTCATTACTCGGATATAGGTAGAAATTCGTAAGTCGTTTGGGTTATGTGGGCACATCTCATACGCGATCATGTTCAAATATATAGCTTTAGTATTGTGGGACACCGCTCTACGTACAAGCTCAAGCTCGCCATAGCAATAGCGCGAGTGGAATTTAAGGCCTTCATTCGAAGACTCATCGTGGGCACATTTGAAGAAAATCCCTTTAGCTTTGAGTTCTGTTACCGAAGCAAATGATCGATTTCGTTTGATGTAATTATAATCTTCGACCGAATCCTTCTCTTTACTTCGTCTTCGCCCCATGCTGGAATTAGATGAACGGAGAGAAAGAGAAGCCGAAAGAGAGATAAAATATGACCTGTAAAGCTCGAGAAGATGAAGGGGTTGCTTGTTTTCGAGCACCTTTTCCTCTCTAACAACCACCTCGCCATAGTTTAAGTAGTTAAAGAATCCATTTAGAACATCTTCGCCTTTATCTTTGGGGAACTTCAACTCTAACAAGACTTTTAGTACTACAAACGGGATTTGGTTCTCGAGTAAGAAAATATCACGCAATACGTTTGCAAACCCTAATCCTCCCAAGTATTCATTAGTTAACAACACTATGTTGTTTTCACACGATATGCATTCGATAAAGAACAAAATGAAGCAACCATCATGTAACATCATTCGAGTGAACTCCTCATCGTCGTAAGCGTCTATAGAACCGTCGATATAGCACTTTCTCGCATCGTGCACCACCTCAAACACCTTGTTGTACAAGAAAGTAATAGTTTTTCCTATACTCAAACGATACCATTCTATTATTACAAGTTTGTACCTCTCGGCTTGAGCAAAACGGACTCGTTTATAGTGGTATGGGCCAAGTGAAACCACTGCAGGCTCATAGTACTTGTGGTTTCTACGACCTTTCTCGCCTTCTACGAGTAACGGTGGTACTTTTTGGATATATCGTTGGCGCCCGTAGTCTTTGGTGGATTCCTTGCCTCTAAGGCAGTCTTCCCACTCCCTTATAATGTTAATATTGTTGTTATTAACATGATTATCGGAGATTTCCACCAATACAGCCTCAGTTTCAGTCATCTGCATTGCCATAACAACATAATGTTAAGTTTTCTAATAATGTTTTCCATATTTCTCATATAACAACGCAAAATTCTCAAGTTACCTTCCATTGTAATATCAATTAATCCAGGCAAACAATATATGTTTTATAAACTTAACAAGAAATTATCATAATATAAATTATATAAATTAAAGATTTTCAATCGGTCATTACTAACCGGCAGCTTTCACTTTTCTTTTCCAACTATTGCCACTATTTTAGTATCATAATCCTGTAACTTGTTTTTTTCTCACCAATTTTAAAATTTTTATTTAAAAGTGTTCTCCCTCCGCCCTCTTGTATTCTCTTACTAGGTTAGTTACCGTGTAATATACGGATTTAACAAATGATATATTAAATAATTATTAATAAAAATTTTACGCATTATAAAATCATGTTTGAAGATAAAATATGATTATAACTACGTATAAATAACTATTTTAAGTAAATAAACAATAATGTATTTTTCTTAAACTTTTATTTTATAAAATAATTGTGATTTTTAAATATATTGTTTTAAGAAAAAAAATTTTAAAATCATTGTATTCTATATTTTATAAAATTTTTGTTTACAAAAAGTGTGTTTCTAATAAAAAATAGGTTTATAATTTATTAAATTATATATATTTTTAACTTAAAAATGGTATGAGTAATATTATTAGTATTTAATATCATTATTAATAATATAGAAAAATGAGAAAGTAAGTATAATGAGATCTATACTTTTTTCACGAATATTTTAGTGTTTTTTATAAATAGATAATAAGCTAAACACTCATTAAATAAACGTATTAAATTTTAATGTAAAATATATTTATACTATATATAAAGCATATGGGAGAGGTATTTTAAGATAGCATAAAATTAAGAACAAGTACTTAATTCAATGCATAAGATACAATCAATTTTGAGAGGTAAAATAGTATTTATAACATTATTTACATATTACCCCTTACAATTAGTTACATAATAACATTACATTTACTAACATTTACATTAAAATTTTCATTATCTACCCATAAATAAATAAAAATCTTAATTTGTTTAAGATGTCAATTATATCTTTTAATCTATCACATTTTAAATTTTTTGAGACTATAACTGTAACTTGTGCCGGTGTATACTTTTTCCCGAACCGATGTGTATTTTGTCATTTATTTGGTATTTAAAATTTTAGCTTAAAAAACATAATAGACTTCTATAAATATACCATAGCAATAACAAAGAATTAGAAACACGTGCCAGATGTAAAATGTCACTCGCCGCATTGCGCAGACACCCTTCTAGTATGTAAAATAAGCATTAATAGTTACAGTATATTATTTTAATATAAAATATAATTAAAATTATATATAGTTAATAGTTCAAATAATAAAATAGTTATATCATTTTTAACTCTCTTATGAAATAGATTTATTTTTAAACATTCGTTATAAGTTTTTTTTTTAAAAATATTTCTTATTAAATTCTTGTTTTAAAAAAAATATGATTTGTAATTATTCTGGTTGTTTAATAAGACTGTTTTAAAATATTTCACCTATTTATAATTTTAAACAAAATAATTTTAAAATATTTTGTTTAGAAATTGTTTAATGTTTTAGATAACTTCATATTATATAAAACTTTAGTTTTTTATTATTTATATTTTAATTAAAATATATTATTGTTATAGATTTTAACTTAAATATATTATTTTTAATTTCCTTCATAAAATCTATTTTAGAAAAAGATAGTTTGATTTTAAGAATAAATAAATAAAAGAGAGAAGCATAGTAATTAATAAAATTTATTTTTAATAAGAGAGGGAAATTTGTATAAGTATTTAAATTATTATAACATTCTTTTGGAGGGAAAATTGATGTGTCTATCTAGAAAAATGACAAGTGACAAAAATATTGATTAAAAGAATAATAAGTGGTAAAAGAAATTTTGTTTTATTAAGGGTTATAGATTTTACCTGTCACTCTAAGCCAACCGACCAGTGATCAATTATCACTAATTCATCTTGGGTATGTAATTATATCTATCTTGTTATCATTACTTTTAAACAGTGTGTGGTTTGATCACACTTGTTATTTATATTTAAAAATGATTATTTTAGCATTCGACTCTTTAAGATATTAAAAAGTTGATATCTTCGTTCAAAACATTAGATTCATTAATTTAAAATGTTAAAAAGGTAAATTGACAAAATTACCTTTTAAAATACAAAATAAAAACCGTCAATTACTAATATATGAAATGAAAGTTAGTTCATAACCCATATTTTAGGGGATGGGATGGAGTGCTAGATTGCATTAAAGCACTTGAAACAAGTTTCTCATTCATATCCTTATAATTATATTAAAAATAACTATTTTTTCTCCTTATAATTATATTAAAAATAACTATTTTTTCTTTTTACTCTTCAATTAAAGATTGTTTTTATATTTTTATCATTACTTTCTATCTCTTACCTTCACTCGCATCCACTTTTAAAAATATTAAAAATTTTATTGGGATGAATAGTGTTTTCATCAAAATAATTGATGAATAGTAACATTTTATTTCTCATCAACTCACAACCATTCTCTATAATATAAGCTTCAACCATAATATATACTTCAATCATAATTTTCAAGGTTATTATATAATTTACAATATAAACTCTAAGGAATGACGATAATGATAAAACAACTTACATATACGTAACTTGTATGAGTCACATGTACATAACTTTTAATTTTACATTTTATAATACGTATTTATATATATGTAACATTGGTTTTCATGATTTTCACTTATAACATAGTATTCAAGTGATCATTCCCCTATATATATGCATATATATACACATATATAAGGGAGTGATAAAATAAAAATCATATTTATAATTAAAAACCGTGAAAACCAGCACTACCCAATCATATAATTTATAATTGATTTAACTTTCTAATTGTTTAAAGTATATTTAAGTAAAATTTAACCATATTTTTCAAGGTCATTATATATTTTTCATATAAACTCCAAGTAACATCGATGATGACGAAACGACTTAAGTATACGTAACTTGTAGGAACTACATGTACGTAACTCTTAATTGTACACTTGGTAACACGTACTTATATATACATAACCTATACATGTATGTAACTCTTAGTTGTACACTTCATACTTACATATATGTAACCCCTAGTTTTCATGGTTTTTTAATTATAAAACGTGGTTTTCATTGACCAAGGAAAGAACTTCAAATGTTTAACCATTTAGCTATGGATGCTTAACGGGTGCATATATATGTATGCATTTGTGTATATATGTAAGAGAGAGAGAGAGAGAGAGAGAGAGAGAGAGAGAGAGAGAGAGAGACCTTATTGGTGCTATTGAAGACATGGCTTGCACTGGTTGCTTGAAATGGTAAAGTCATGTGAAGAAAGCTTAAGGTAGATAGTAATATACATACACATCCATATACATATACATACACACACACACATATATATATATATATATATAAATTATATAAAAGCAAAAAGTATGTGTCACATGGCAGCTTCTACTTCTTTAATGGGAGGTTTTGTTTTTCTTTCAAAAAAGTATACGTGGAAGAATTATTTAACAATAGTGGTATCCAGTAAATATTCTCAAGGGGTTGGAAACTTTTGGGGATTGATTCTTTGTTGCTAATTAAATATTAAAATCTTTTGTTTTAGGTCACGTAATAAAACAATAAAACAAAATCAACCACGTGCAAAGGAATATATAAGGCAAATTGATGATTAAAGTTGAATCATACCTCAAACTATCAGATATTTAAATAGGGAACCACAACATTATAATAAGCAGTCTATATTAGTATATTACCTTCAATTCAACCATTCACGTCTTTTGGTCACCTAGAACGAGCCAAGATAAGCGTGTGACACTCTCACCTTGTTAAATATTAAGCTCCTATTCGAAAAATCAAAGCAAGATAGTAAACTGGTATATGGGTTAACTTTAGCTAATAGTGATGGCAGAAAGCTACACTTCAAAAGACTGTCAAAAGATATATATTATAAAGAGTAGATGACTTAATATGGAAGTCACAAATGAAAGGTCAACTTCAAGAAGCAACGTCAAACTCAGAGAACAAAAGTCGTTAGTTGGTGAAAATGAAGTCATCAGAAGACTTAAGTCTAGAATGTGTTGGGATAACAATTACAGCTGGTTTGTTTAGGTGGGATGAATAAAATAAGAATGCTCATTACTACTTTATATGAATTTGGCATGTGAAATCAAAATGATATTCACATTGCTACAACGACGACTGTGGCTAAACAACAAATTAGGCTAATGTTTTTACATCATCATGGCCTACCAAGAGTAGCACCATTCCATCATACTTAATTTAGTTTTTAAACTTGTCCTCATAACACAAACAATTATTATTATTACTTATATTAAAAAGCAATTTGATTGATAGAGTAAAGAATTGGATGTCTTTAATTAACATCATTCGAGCATGCATGCTTAGATGTATCTGGATGCATGCATCATCTCATAGCTGTAAATAATTGCTTAAGTTATTTGCTCACATCACAACCTTAATCAACATCCAAAAGTGCTAGGGTTTAGCATTAACATCCATTGAATCCACATAACAAATTCAAGAATCCAAATACTCCTCGTTAGCACATTTCAAGAAAATCCCCTTAGATTTGAGTTCAGTTACTAAAGCAAATGAACTAGTTCTCTTCATGTAGTTATAATCTTCGACTAGCTTCAACCTTCTCTTTACTCCGTCTTCGCCCCATGATTGATGGTGAAGATAAACCGAGGGCTACAGAAGCCAAAAGAGAGATGAAATATGACCGATATAGCTCAAGAAGAAGAAGGGGACACTTGTGTTTTAGCACTTTTCCATCCCTAATGACCACCACTCCAAAGTTTAAGTAGTTAAAGAATCCAATTAGAACATCTTTTCCTTTTACATTAACTGAACCATTGATGTAACATTTTCTCGTGTCACGTAGCACCTCAAACACCTTGTTGTATAAGGAGTTAATAGTTTTTTCTACTGCTCAAACGATACTCGTTTGGTGTTATGAGTTTGTACATCTCGGCTTGAGCAAGTTTAGTTTGTTTATAGTGGTATGGGTCGAGTAAGACGAATGCAGGCTTGTAGGACTTGTTGTTAGTATTGATGCATGGAGCTGCATGCGTACGTGGAGCTGCATGTGGACGTGGAATAAGTAGTGCGCACGTGAAGTAGTAACGGTTATTAGTTGTTAGGTTTAGTAGACTAATTTGTATTGTTTGTTTCGATCTTTATGCTGATTTTGTGGAGTTCGTTTGAGCTCATTTGCATGTACTTGATTGCCTATTTAAGGGTTGTTTTCGTATTGAATAAATCATCACTTTCACGAGAGTTCTAGTGTGAATATCACTTGATTACTTCAGGTGGTATCAGAGCAAGAGTTCAGATCCATTAAAGAGTGAGTGAGTGAGTGGTTAAGATGGCTGCCGAAGGAAGTTCATCGCAAGGGTTTGTTATTCCCAAGTTTGATGGGGACTATGACCACTAGAGTATGGTCATGGAGAACTTATTGCGATCAAAGAAGTATTGGCCAGCAGTTGAAGTAGGCTACGTTGAGCCTAACGCAGGAGACCAAGTATCAGATGCAAGAAAGAAAGAGATTGCGGAGATGAAGCTCATGGACCTCAAAGCCATGAACTACTTCTTCTATTCAATCGACAAGAGCATCTTGTGTACGATCAAGCAGAAGAAGACAACAAAGGAATTGTGGACCGCCATGAAGACCAAGTACAAGGGAAATGATCGAGTGAAGAGAGCCCAATTACAAAGATTGAGGAGGCAGTTCGAGACACTTGAAATGAAGACATGAGAATCCATAGAAGAGTACTTTGGGAGGGTCATGACCGTCTCAAATGAGATGAGAAACAATGGTGAAGATATGAAATATAACAAAGTGGTGGAAAAGATTCTAAGAACACTCACACCCAATTTCAACTATGTGGTGTGTTCTATAGAAGAATCCAAATATCTGGACGAATTTACCATAGATGAGCTGCAGAGCTCTCTTATGGTACACGAACAGAAACTCATTAAGAAAGAGACAGATGAGCATGCTCTAAAGGTAGATGAAACCGGTAATGGAAGAGGCTATAGTAGGGGTCGAGGAGGACCAGTCAGAGGAAGATTCAGAGGAAGAGGGAGAGGACGAAGTAACATTGATAAGTCTCAGGTAGAATGTTACAAGTGTCATCAAATGGGACACTTCCAATTCGAATGTCCTCAAGAAGAGAAGGTCGCCAACTTCACAGAATTTGATGAGAATGAAGAATTACTTTTAATGGTCAAGG
>BJCM01070166.1:0-10531 GCA_018326385.1 Flaveria bidentis
ACATCAACATCAACATCAACATCAACATCAACATCAACATCAACATCAACATCAACATCAACATCAACATCAACATCAACATCAACATCAACATCAACATCAACATCAACATCAACATCAACATCAACATCAACATCAACATCAACATCAGGGGGCAAAGGATGTGAACAATAGGTGTCCATTCACAACCACCATCGACATATTGTGACCGAAGAGAGTGGAGCTTGGTGAAGTGAGTGATGGTGGTTGCAGACGAAGGCGAATGAAGATGGAGATGAAAGGGGTGGGTGAGGGTCCCTTTGTATTACTTATCTAAAAATAAATAATATAACCAACAACTTGCCGTCTTTTTAGGTTTTTAACTACTTCAAATGATTTAATAAAAATTTTAATCTGATAAATGTGAGTTGCGGATTAAATACATTTTCAGTTAATACTTTAGTAAAACTAGTTTTCTTCCCCGCGCATTGCGTCGGTATTTACACATAAGTTTTTATATAACTACGTGATTCAAAAGTATTAATTCATTGTGGCTGCAAACCACGTGTTTATCACACCATTACAACGACAATCACGTTTTTCTCATCGTCATCACCCACAAATAAGATGAAGCAAACTTAAATCACTTAAATCTTCAAACACTCTACCACGGTTAGTAGGCAGTAACAACAATTAAACATACCTTAACACTTGAAAATACTTTGCAAGCAAATAAATAACAGTAAAAAACACTACTTGCAGGATACAATGTAAATTCCTTTTAACAAATCCTCACTTCAAATTTAATAAAAACATGAGGTTGAAACACCTAATAGAAAACCCCTAACAAATCACAAATCTCAAGTCAATGCACACCACGATACCCATCCAATGGTGACCCAAAATCTAACAACAGAAGCAGAATCCTCAAATTACGCCACCGGAAACAGCACCGTCACACGTATATCACAGCCATCGTGCGCCTAGAAGGAAGATATTAACTCGGTTTTTACCTGCCGCGCGTTGCAGCGGCGTTAAAAGTGACGTGATAAAGTAAATATTCATGTTGAATCCTACTTGTTTCAGAACGAAATTTATGCTAACACGTAGCATAACTAGATTTTATATGGTTGAATGGAAACATATTATATGTATGACCCAACTATTTTCCAAATAAAATTTTATGTCGAGACATATATCAACTCAAAATGTACAAAAAAACATGTGCGACTGCAGCTTATACAACGTGATAAATATTAATTATAATCGTAATGAATTGTTTTTACACTAAATTTACATTGAAACTTAAAGCCAATCGGTTTTTTACCATCGAACAAAAACACAATGCATCTGACTTAACGCATTTATCAAACAAAATTTATATCAAAATATACGCCAACTCATAACGTACATAAAAATTTCCCGATTTATTCATAACCCACTTCATTTCTACTAAAAAAAGTTATGCATTATATGTTTTTACTCGGCACGTAGAAGTTTTTAACATAGCAATTGTTACTATTATATATGATATTTTAGTAACATGTAATGATCTAAAAAGTTAAATTATTGGAAAATGAAATAAGTATATATGACTTTTATTTTCTTGCTTGGTTTAAAAAAATGAAAACTGACTCTTAGATATCTTTGAAATCCATATTTTATCATCAACCTGCACCAAATATATATCCTATCATTTCTCCATTTCTTTCTAACCAAAAACCAGTCGAGAACCACCTTCAAAAACCTACGATGACAATGGCTCGCATGTTCAAATCGGCGAGTGCATGCTTCGTCTCTAGCTGACAGTCGACGAATCAAGATGTTTCTTCATACGTAAACACCATCGACAATCGTATGTGTTCAGATTTCACCATCAACTATATCAAGTGGTTCCGACCGGTGGTGTGACTCCGTTGGGTTTTGTTACTTCAATACTGAATCAATTGGGTTTTAGTTAGATACTGAATCAAAAAGTCAAGTTTATTCAGTCAAAACTTTTAATTTGATCAGTTTATAGAATTAAATGTATAACTTATGATATATTTCTTTTATTTAATATTTAATTTCTTTAACTAGCGAACCCACATTAATTCTACGGAATAACACTCATTTTTTTATATAAAGATTAAATAAATATTTATGGTTATTTTTTTGTTTTAACATATACTATTGATTTTATAAACGTGACAATATCATTTTGGATTTGTTAATTTTTTATCATTTAATTACGCGTGACATCATCTTCAATCTTACTAAGGGGGTGTTTGTTTTTTGAAAAAACCCCTTCCCCACCTCTTCATCTGCGCACACGCAAACTTGGGAAGAGGTTTTTACTTCGCAGAGTGTTTGTTTTCTGAAAGACGTTTCATTAAAAAACGTCTTCCTGACATCTGCACAGAGAAAATGTGGAACAAGTTCTTCACAACCTCTTCTGAACTCTTCACAACCATTTATTTCATTTGAACTCTAACCTCTTCTTAATCCCAACCCTTCCCACCACTCCTCTCCTCTCCTCTTCTCATTGTAGACCCGTCTCCGCCTGCTGCCGCCGCCCACGCCGCCGCCCACACCGCCGCCCTCCGATCGACCGGAAACCCATCACTCACCTGTGCCGGAAACCGTATGGAGGCGGAGATGAAGGAATCACGGCGGGGACCGGCGGCATAAAACGCCACAATTCCGGTGGGATTGAAGCTCGCACCACCAAGTGCATCACCAATAATACCAAACATAAGCAAAAGGACGAACACGAGAGCAGTGGTGATCAATAGTGACGTCATACATGTAACTCCGACCGTCGTGGCGATGACGGAAGTTACAGCTCCAAGGCTGGAGGCACAGAAGACCCACATGAAAGTCAACACTCCGTCGTCGATCGCCGCCGTGAGGACCCCATAGTAGATTCGCCGGAAGTTGTGAAAGTGGCAGATTTTTACTCAAAGGAGTTTGAGATGAAGTGGTTGTTAGTGTGATGTTGTAGGGGGAGTATATAAAGTATTTGTTATTTTAGTTTAGTATAAAGATTTAGTAAGATTTGTGATATTAGCTTGTATAATTAGTGATTTTAGTTTAGTGTTTGGTTTGATTTGTGATTTGTATAGGTAGATTTGTGATATTAGTTTATATGGTGAGTGATTTGGTTTGTTTGGTTGGTGATTTAGGTTATGGTTAGTGATTTGGTTTAGTATTTGATTTGATTTGTGATTTGTGTAGTATGATTTGTGATATTAGTTTGTATGATTAGTGATTTTAGTTTGTATAATGAGTGATTTGGTTTAGTTTAATCACAGAATATTTCAGTATTTTACAGATGTTAAAAAACAAACAGTGTTTTTCTTGCAGACTGCAGACATTTGGTCCATTCTTCTGTTGTAGATTTCTGCAGATGTTGTCCGCAGACTGCAGATGTTTTCCTGCAGAAAAAACAAACAGCACCTAAGTTTACCTGTGGCAAACCGGGGATATATGCACTAAATACTAAAATCCTATTGGTCCTTTAAATTATGTTTCTACGGCCCTTGTACCGATAAGCTTTATATTTTTAATCCTTTTTTAATTTTTAAAAAGTTTACAAAATGTTACTATAACCTCGTAGTTTCTCGAAGAAACCGAAGACAACAAAATTGAAGGACTATAGTTGCTATCCGTCAATGTGTAGGCCTGTGATCTATTGTGACATTCACTCCATCGTTACTACTTTTGTATCTACGACCTTTGGATAAAGAAAACTAGATGAACTCATTTATTTTGTAACGCTTATATATTCACATACTTGAAAACCCATGCTTTTTGTCTCTAACGGTAACAAACTTGCTACTGCTTTTGTATCTACAACTAACAACATTTGTACCCTTTTTTGTAATTGACAGACCCGTTTTCTTTTGTAATGTATTTGTATCTACTCGGTAGAAACCGCGCAACGCAGGGTCTAGCCCTTGTAGTTGATATATCATTCTCACTGCAATATACCATCCCTATCTCATATTAATTAACATTAATAAAGGAGGTTAATTAGTGAAACAAAAGGTGTGTATAAATCATCCCTTTAAATCTACAATGTCTTTCGGGTTTTGATAATTCTCAACTTAAACACTTCATGACTTTATGTATAAAACTCTAAATGATCTGCTTGTATCGATAAGAATTTTAACTCATATCTATAAATCTATAAATATTAATAAAAAAAAGTTTTTTTTATCATTTGTTATATTTTTAAACTATTTTTTTGATACTTTGTCATTTTTATAAGCATTTTAACTTTATTTTTCATTCAAAAGAGTATTAAAGTAATTTAAAAACTCAAACAATTTCTCCCTTTTTATAAAAACTAATTTGATCAATTGATATATTTTTCTCTCTCATCTATATTTTTAAAAAATCAAACTATGTTTTTAAAAATAAATTTTATTAAGAAAATTTATATTCATATATTTTCTAAATCATTGAACATTTTGAAACAAAATATTTTAAATTATTCCCTTTTTTAAATAATTATAAAAAATATGAAATTTTCTAAAAGTAGTTTTATTAAATCAACTAGAATAATTAAAAACTTGATTTTTTAATAAACAAGATTTTTATAAACAATAAATTTTTATAATAAATTCTTAAAATAAATATTTAAAAATGAAACTATTTAAATAAAAGATTTAAAAATAGTATAATTAGTTTATCTCTTGAACAAATAATATATATAATTTTATATATATATTATATTAAAATCTCGTACTGTAACTTTTCGTGTTACTAACTATAATCTGTTTAACTAGACTATCTGATTTATCTATATATCTATGTGTCTATAATCTATATATTATTTATTTACTTAAAATAGTTATTCATATGTAATTATAATCATATTTTATCTTCAAACATGATTTTATAATTCATAAATTTTTATTACTAAATTATTTATTATTTTATTTATTCAACCCGTGTAATACACGAGATACTAACCTAGTTTTTTCTATATAAATAAGTACTACTAATATCACTAAACTATAAGAGAATGTCTATTAAAAGTTTATCTAATATATAATTAGAATATCTAAAACAACTCAAATCTAACTCTACATCTTTTTATTTAAAGGTTAAACTAGTATGAAATAACATAATTTATAAAATCACATTTACCAGACTATATATGATCAGAAGATATGTTTAAAATTACGAAGAACAAAAATACCAAAGTGATCAAAACCCTGGATCTAACCAGTTTGCCACCTCTAATTTAAACTTGGTATATATCAGAAACAATGGAGAAGAATCTACAGACTACAGCGAGATGAAACACCCTTCTATCAAGTACCCAAAAGTTAAATAACAGGATTTAAGTCTCTTTAACAATGATAAAAACCTATTTCCTTCTCTCGTTGACAGTAATAATCTCATAAAAATGAAAATGACAATCTTGTCCCTTCTTGACCTACAAACCGAAACAAACCAACTACCTCCACGACGGTTGTTGGCGTTTGCTAACCGGAAAAAACTGCCAGCTTGAATCAGGTTCATGGCGTTTCCCAAGAACAGAACTTGAAGCAGCGTGTTCGTTAACATGTTGAGGCAATAACTGTCTCAAACCGCCATTGGTCATTAAGCCTGTGTTCAGATCAAAGTTATGATGTGGCAGTGGTGGTGGCGGTGGTGGTGGTGCACCAGCTGCAGCCATGTTCATGAAGAAAGGTGATGGTGATTGTGACCCCATAATTTGAGGTGCAAATGGGGTTCCTCTTGAATCTACCATGTATGGGATTTGAGTGTGCATGGGCATGGGCATGGGCATACCATGTGATGATGATCCATAAACAGGCATGGTGAATAACATGCCATTATGATGACCATGATGCATAGAAGAATCTACATGTCTCCCATGATTAAAGTCAACTTTTGGTTCTGGTTGAGGTTTCAGATCATTTTGCTTCACCTCAACTCTGGCACCAAAAATAGAAATAACTGAACCCTCACCATTTGGTGGCTGATCGTTTAAATTTAAATCAATGTTTCTTAAATTAGGTTGTTTTGATGAGGATGACGATGACGCTGATGATGATGATGATGAAGATGCGTGATATGGACTTTGCCACCTGCTTTGGTCATCCGCAGTACTGTTAAGATCCCACTGCAGCCTTTCGGGTTTTCTAGGGTTTGCTACAGAAGATTCCTCACCAGAAGGAAGACCAGAAATAATTACCATTATATCCTCCTGACCGCCTTCAGCCACATTCAGATCAAAATCATGAGAATCCAACTGCTGGTTCGAGTTGCTGTGTGCCCCAGGACCTTCAGGAACTGCTTGAGACACATTGATGGAAGCAGATCCTTTCTGTCCTAAAGGACCTTCAAAACCCAGTGGGGCAGCAGGAATCCGCCTAGCTGCAGGTGCGTGGGAAGCAGAAACAACCGAGGTTGAGGAGGAAACCGGGTTGTCCAGATTGTCAACTTCTTCGGAACAGACTTCTTGGTTAAGGTCAAACCCTGAAAACGGTCTTCCAGTATCAAGTTCTGATCCCTGAGCCACCTCAGAATTTTGAGAAACAAGGGTTTCTGCTTCTTTTACAGGTTCTGGGGAAACCTCCTTATCAGACACACCAACAGGTTGATTTTGACTTTGACTTTCACCTTGAATTCCTTGACCATTTTCAGACTCCGGGGTGTTCGGCCTCTTGACTCCACCTGGTGTTTTCTCAGAGGTACAACTTCGTTCCGGGGAATCAACTTCTCTTTCCATCTCAACAGAAACTTGCCTAGCAATATCCAATGGGTCTATCATATCATAGTCAAGTTCCATATCTGATTTTTTATCATCTGTAGATAATTTTTTAAAACTTGACCCATTTTCTGAATTTCCATTGCTCTGAACAACAACAATTGTATTGTCAGCTTCATTGTCTATATCTGAATTTGAAGATGTTTTCAGGCTCTCACCAACATCTGTCACGGCATCGACTTTGTCACTTAAAACGCCAGTCTTTATACAAGACTCCAAAGAGTTATCCACATTAGCATTCGAAGCTATTTGTTCTGAAGGACTAGATAATTTTTTCCTTTCCTTTAAATTTTTTTTATCCCTGAAATTAATCTCGTTTTCGTTTTTGACATGAGATTTCCCAACACCTTCTGATTTAGAACTCGAGTCTCCATTGTCATCATTGTCTGTTGATTTGCTAGATGGATCAACATGATTCATCGGCTCCTGATTCTTGGTTTGTGACTCCACACTCTCACTATTTTTGGCATCTTGCATAATTTTATTATCATCTTGAACTAGCCTCCAATTATCACATAGTTCTTTTGCTTTTTCACTAACTGTATGACTATTGTCAGCAACAAGATCCTGCACAGTTTTCTTTATTCCAGAAGAAAACAATCTCTTGTCATCTGTTTGCAGCTTCTCAAGCGCTCTCAATAAAGAAGTAATTAAATCTTTCCAAAACCCATTTTCATCATCATTTTTAAGCTTCTGAGCATCTTTAAGCCATTTATCAAAAAATAAAAGGCCATTTAATTGGATAAAGAGATCAAGGCAGTCGTTGTTTTTAGTGGCTGCAATGATGGTAGCAACTCTTGACCACTGCTGGGTTGTTTGACCAAAACTGTTGACTACTAAGTCTTTCTCACTCTGCATCATGGTGATGAGCTCATTGACTCTAGCGGGAGTTGTGAGCCCATTTTCTAATTCATTCAAGGTAAAGAAGTCCTCAAGTGTCATTTTTCTTTACCTGCCAGCTAGGACTACCAAATTTAACCAAAAGTAAACAGCATGCTAAAAGAATTATTCAGTATCCTGCAAACATCATAGAACAAATATAGAATTGAGAATGATGACAAAAACCAAAAATTGTAAAACAGGAAAGGAAACCTAATTGGAATAACAGCTTACAGCTAGCAATTTTCTATAGAAACAATATGTAAAAACAATTAAGTCAAATCTTTTAATCATGTTTACCATATTATATGTAATATGAGGATTTACTTGAAGCTTTTACAAATTTATTTCAACCTGGATATAGTTTGCACAAAGTCCAAAAGAACTATATGACTGTTTAATGCAATTGTAAGTTGAATAACTTCACATTAGAATAATATAACGTGTTACAATGATAAATTTTATGAAACTTTTAAAATGTAACATTCATTTGCATTGCAATCTTCTTGTAACATTAACAAAAGATATAATCTTCTGGAAGCATTTGTGTAAACTTTAAGTCTATAATTATATGCTTTAAAACTTCGAAAAAGCCGGCCTCAGAATTTGGAATTAAAAATCCAAAGAACTAATAATTATAACATCATTGCAAGAGATTTATCAACAACTCAAGTAGACATTATTAATGGAACTTTTATGAATAAGGATCTTTACCTCTTAATTTCAAGGTACAAAGGCCAAGGTAAAAACACTAATTACTAGTATTGTGTATTAGAAATCTATCATTTAGGTAAAATCTCATATAGTTTAGAACACACACACTAAAAATTCCCCTTGATACAACTTAACAAAAACATATGCATAATCAAAAACACATCGATCTCAGATAAAGGTTGCCAAGTTTTCATCAAAACATCATAAATTTATAAGGGAATTTTGATAACTGCAAGTTAGAACTGTTTATTTGCGTATGGTGTTTCAATACAGAGATAACCTGTTCTGAGGGTGTTTGGGATCGCTTATCAAAAACTGCTTATCTGGTTATTTGTGAGCGAACTAAGCTGTTTTGAGTAAGCAGTTAAAGTTGCTTATTACAAACTGCGTGTTTAAAAGGCAATAAACATATAAGCAGCTACAATAAGCTATCACAACACCTTATATAAAACTAATCCTGATATTTGCTTATTAGTACTAAAAGAAAAAAAATAAAATATTGAGAATAACAGTTGCAGCAGCTATCAACCAAAATATATAACTTGGGTTTTTAAACATAAACACACATCAGCAGTAAAAAGGTATATCTTATATAAGCAGGAAATTGTCCCCTGAACACATAATCTTTAACATGGAAGTGATGGAATTCTTTGCTTTTCCTTATTTTTTTTCTATCGTCACCGTTAGAAAAACCTTTCCACCATAATAATACAAAACAAGCAAACATGACCCTATAAAATCATACCAGATCTTCCACTTATAGCTTAAACTTCATCACGCAAATTGCATTAGAAATCCTAAGCCTATTTGGTAAGTAACTTGATCTTTTATTTTTTATTTTTATTTTTTCGAATGCGGAGGAAGCACAAGAATAGCAAAAGCTTCTCATAAAGCCAACCAATAATAATACAAACCGGTCCATATATACTAATATTAGAAACAAAAGACACATTGTCTACACTATAAAAGAATTACATCACGTATGACACTAACTGCAACTTACATAGGGAACAAACCACAAGCGAGATTGATCCTAAAATATACCTAATTCAACAACAAAACTAAAATCCACCATACGAATTGAAAATGGAATGTAACGAAATCCACCAAATCTTAGATCAATCACTTCCTTAACTAGAAACCCAAAAAACTACATCCCTTCAATGCGATTTCGTTAACAGAATGCAAAACCCTAAACAAATCGATGAACAAAACGCTAACAGATACATAGATTCAGGCAGATTCAATCTAAACAACAGTAATCAACCAAAATTCCACACCTCACAAGAAAATTTCACAAAATCATCGACGAAATCCAACATTCAAAAAACCGATACTAAACGCTAAACAACACATGATCACATACAGTTGAACTGATTACCTGTTGTGTAATTGAGACCATTAGATGCAAAAAGCTTTACAGAGGAATCGAAAAGGGTGAAAAGCTTCAGGGTGACGATTCTATGTGTCTAGAAGCTTCTTCTTCTTATACTTCTGTGTAGATGTGTAGATATAATAATAATAAACATAATAATAATAATAATTGGATTGAAGTATGAAAGTTGAAAGTGGTGGTGAATATTATTATTATTATTAATGATATTATTATTCTGTCTGTTCACGAAACCCTAACTTTCTGTGTTAACCTTTTTCCGGACCTGATAGAGATGGTGCTTTCGTCCTCTTGCTTCCTTTTATAAACAAACTGTCGACACCATAGGAAATATATATATATATATATATATATATATATATATAATATATATATATATATATATATATATACTTTTTATACATATTTTAAGTATACAAATATATACCTTTTTATTCCTTTTTTGAAGTTATTTTTTTATTTTTTTCCTCCAATTAATTCTGTTATTATTAATTGTATATATACTTATTTACAAAGGTCGGTGGCATATGCCACCGGCCAAACAACCCCCTCAAATTTCTTTATTTGATATTTTTTATCCTTAAACTTTTTGTAAAATTTTAAGAAATATCACTTTCACCCCCTTAAGTTTTTAAAGTTCATGATTTACTCCTGTAAATTATAAATTCGAGTCCATCACCGTTAAGACCTAATCAGATGTGACTCGACTTAATTATTTTTCGACAAACGCCTACGTTTTGGCCAAAAAACCCCTCAACTTTCTTTATTTGACACTTTTTACCCTTAAACTTTTTGTA